>CALYLW010000144.1:10042-57542 GCA_944989445.1 Ampullaceana balthica | reverse complement strand
CTTTTCCTTAATATCTTTGGCAACAATTTCTGAATATCTTTGACAACTATTCCTTAGTATTTTGACAACTTGTCCTTAATATCTTCGATAACTATTCCTTAATATCTTTGACAACTATTCCTTAATATCTTTGACAACTATTCCTTAATATCTTTGACAACTATTCCTTAATATCTTTGACAACTATTCCTTAATATCTTTGACAAGTTTTCCTTAATATATTTGACAACTATTCCTTAATATCTTTGAAAACTTTTCTTTAATATCTTTGACAACTATTCTTTATTATCTTTGACAAATATTCCATTGATATAATACCAAAGGGGACAACCAAGGAGAACTTTACACAGATGACAGACAAGCAGATGTCAAAGAGGACAACCAAGGAGAACTTTACACAGATGACAGACAAGCAGATGTCAAAGAGGACAACCAAGGAGAACTTTACACAGATGACAGACAAGCAGATGTCAAAGAGGACAACCAAGGAGAACTTTACACAGATGACAGACAAGCAGATGTCAAAGAGGACAACCAAGGAGAACTTTACACAGATGACAGACAAGCAGATGTCAAAGATGGAAAGTGTGACCAGAAAGATAAATCAAGTAATTATTTATTCACTATTCAAATACATTTCCTCTCTTTAAAAATATAAACTGGTTTAGTTAATAAGAAAGACCCGTAAAAAACCAAGTTTTTGACTAAAGATCCATTATGTACGAGTAGTAACTAAAAGAATGTTCATTATAATACGCAGCGCCAGACCATCCAGAAATACAAAATTGCAGTTGTGTCGTAAAACATGTTTAATATAATGCGCACCGATCAGGAATATGTTTATAAAAAGTGTTGTCAATAAAATACGCACCTTATTGCGCGACAGAAAGGTTGTTCAATATAATACGCACCGCGACGCTCTATCTAAAAAATAGCATGATACATAGGAATAAATAAAATAATCTAAAAAATCAATAATTTAATTACGGTCCATGCGATCGATCTGAAATTTTGATACATTGTTTTTATTATCGGTACAAAACTGCCTGCAAAATTTCAGCTCGCTGGCCTACGAGCAAGTGGGTTAAAAATCGATCAAAATTTTTGGCGACAAGGTCGGGCGGGCGGCCGCAGACACCACGAGTTAATATAAAGGATTTAAAAATATTAATATCGAGATATTTAACACACTATTCAGTTACTGAAGTGCTAATTCCAACCTTAAGACTTTATACTTTACAAATATTTCTTTAAGTAAGTATTGTCTCATAATTTATCAAAGATGAACGCTTGAACTTATTGAAATAGAAGTATATACTTGAAAAAGTCTTCCATATATACTCGTTCTATAGCTCTTTCTTTCATAAACCGACCCCTCCACCCCCACACACTTTTGGAAGAGAAAAGTATTAAAAATGTATAACCCTCTCGCAAGCCGACCCCCTACAAATAATAGGACAGCTTAAACAAAATGGTACACATTTTTAAAAAAATGCATGCGCATATGTTTAATCAATGAAAAACGGCACTCTGTTAACATCAATGATTTCATCTTATGCTGTTATAAGTATTAGTTATGGAAAATATATTTATTGCCATTTTGATATTCTTGTCTTATACTAATTAAACCTTTCCTATACTAAAGCTATAGAATATGTTTTTGTATTTAAAACTATTTCTGATATTGTATCTTACTGTAGTATATTTTAATCGCCCTTTCTTTAAATATAGATTAAACAGTTAGAAATGAAATTGTTCGCTTTTGTCAATCTGTGGTCCCATTTTATGAAATACACATTTACACACATATACAACATTATATTACAAATTTAGAACAATAAACAAGACCCGTAGTAACTGAGAGTGACTTTAAAAAAACGTATACTATTTATTATTTCCAGCAATAGACTGATTATTTGCTGTATTTAAGTCGCATACCAAAACCTAATTATCAAAATATAATACAATTTCTACTGTACTTAAATATATTCAGATTAACCCCGGACAGTTCAACCCTACCGATTCGACCAATGAATGTTTCAACCCCACCGCGTGTATACGCCGGTCAGCTCGACCACGGACGTCTCGACCAAAAGACGTTTCAAGGAAATAATGTTTCTATCCCGAAAGGTCCAACCGTCTCCTTTCGACATCGAAACAATAATTACGTTTTGTTTTGTTATGTATTATATTTAAACTAGTGTATCACTCGTCCAAAATGACGGAAGTTTTCAAAATAAATACAAATCAGATTAAAATATAACGTCTTACAGAACTTTCATTTATTTAATTTAATTTTTTTATTCATTTATTTCCCTATTAAACAATTTTATGCGGACATTCAAAAAGAGTTATTTTTGGTGCAGTAATTTGGTTCGCTGCTTTCTAAAATTAGTAGCGTCACGGACAGACAGACGGGACAGACAGACGTGACATACATTACAAATTATGTATATTGATAATTATTATTGAAATGAAAAAAATCAATTATATATATAACTATCTTTTTTAATTTAAAATAAAAAACGCAATAAAAAGTATTTTTAACCTTTAATCAGTGTTAAGAAGATTGCTAAATATAAATAAATACACTGATAACCAGTCAATATTCAATCGATTTCAAGATTTTAAAAAATGCGCCATACCACTGAGGTAAGTCAAAGCTTTGATGCGATTGTATGTTTGTAATGATCGTTTGTCACTTTCATGCAGCTCACAATAACTTTTTCTCCTAGGTGGATGTGTTCCTGCAGCTCACAATAACGTTTTCTCCTAGGTTGATGTGTTCCTGCAGCTCACAATAACGTTTTCTCCTAGGTTGATGTGTTCCTGCAGCTCACAATAACGTTTTCTCCTAGGTTGATGTGTTCCTGCAGCTCACAATAACGTTTTCTCCTAGGTTGATGTGTTCCGGTAACAGCTTGTAATAAATAGGATATAATTGTTTCAATCGCAGTCCTTAAAAATTCCATCCATAAATGTCTATAATCTGTACTAATGAAAGGCAAAGCCCTCACTCACTAAATCACTTACTAACTTACTCACTCACTCACTCACTCACTCACTCACTCACTCACTCACTAACTCACTCACTCACTCACTCACTCACTCACTCACTCACTCACTCACTCACTCACTCATCACTCACTCACTCACTCACTCACTCACTCACTCACTCACTCACTCACTCACTCACTCACTCACTCACTCACTCACTCACTCACTCACTCACTCACTCACTCACTCACTCACTCACTCACTCCCTCACTCACTCACTCACTCACTCACAGACTCATCAGTAATTTCTCCAACTTCCCGTGTAGGTAGAAGCATGAAACTTTGGGAACTTGCTAAGTACACTATGACGACGATAATTGGCGAAAAGAATTTTCAAATTTCTGACGCATGGGGGACCGGGGGCCCAAAACATTTTTTTCTCTATATATATGGGCTTTCTTAAACGGAAATAACACTAATTCTGAATCTTTCCGTGTAGGTAGAAGCATGAAACTTTGGGAAGTTGTTGAGTACCCTCCCGCAATGATAACAGCTGAAAATAGTATACAATTTTCACTCACTGGGGGACCGGGGGACAAAATATAGTTTTTTCCTAACATGATATAAATATAAAACAGACTCATTAAATCCCCAACCTCTCGACTATGTAGAAGCATGAAAGTTTGGGAAGGTGCTGAGTACACTCTCACGACTATAATTGGTGAAATAGATTTTTAAAATTCCCACTCATGGGGGACTGGGGGCCTAAATGTACTTTTTTCTTATATAAAAACTGACTCATCACTAATTCTCCAACTTCCCGTTTATGTAGGAGCATGAAAATTAAGGAAGTTGTTAAGTACCCTCTCGCGACGGTAACACGTGAAGAATATAAAATTATCACTCACGGTGGGGGGGGGGCGGGAAACCAAACGTATGTTTTTTCTTAATATGAGATATATATAAAAAGACTCATCATTAAATCTCCAACATTCCGTGTAGGTAGGAGCATGAAACTGTGGGTAGTTTTTGAGTACACTCCCGCGATGGTAACAGGCGAAAACAATATGTAAATTATCACTCACGGTTGCCAGGGCCCCAAATTGACTTTGTTCACCTTAGATGAGCTTAATAAAATTCTATTACACTTTGGATACTGTGTAAATGGATTTTGACAAAACTTGGAATATAAAAACTTGATGGCCTATGTTAAAATACTATATGGCATTAAAATTGTATTTTTCCTTATTTTGGATCTGATGGCCCCTAATCTCTTTAGGGTAAACGTTTAACACATTTTAACATTTCAATTACACAGAATGTTTTTATACAAATATTGACCAACAAATATATCCATCATGATCCAGATTGAAATAAACTATTGTTTTTAATATTTACATCTTATTTTATTTTTTTAAGCCGTATAAATAGTATTTTTATTCATTCCACTGCCATTAAACTGTGGGAAGATTTTAAGTACGCTACCGTGAAGGTCTCTGGCATTGGATTTTTAAGACCACCACTTTTTAGGGGCCGGGGGCCCATAATACCATTTTTAAACATGAGTTATATCAAAGGTAATTTAAACAATGGCTACTTGTCAGGCTACTTGGTATATGGATTAATTATTGGCCAAATCCATACATTTATACAAATATATATATATATATATATATATATAATTCAAAGTATGTATGTTTGTCCTTTATAGCTTACTAAACCATTAATCCGATCATCATGAAACTTTAGGAAATTGTTGAGTATGCTTCCTGGAGGTTTTTTTAAAAATGTTTAACATTAACACTCATGGGGGGCCGGGGTCCCAAAATGTCTTTTTTTCTTATATGAGCTATATAAAGATAGATTAAGCGTTTGCTACTTGGCAAATATATGGATCTTAACGAAATTTGGTACATACAAATTTGATAGCTCATATTAAAATACTATAGAGCATTGATCTTCTAATGTTCATTCCCTCGGGACCGGGGGCCCAAAATCTTTTTTTCGTAAACTTTTAAAGCCTCATTTCCAATTAGATTTTAAACAATTTAAATGAATATAGACACGTATCTCCATAATGACCTGGATTGAAATTTTCAGGCCTTATGTGATATGCACATCCAGCTCCCATTTTCCAATGGGCCCTTAATGTAATTTTATTCCCCATTTGATTTTACACGACCTTAACAAATATTGAGAAAACAAGTATATGATATTTATGATCTTTATTGAAAGCTATTGTTTTTTTAAATTGGTGTTATGCAGGTTCTCAACTTTAACTGAAATCCTAACTTGCTGCTGCATAGCGCTGGTATTTTGCTAGTTAATTAATAAATCGTTGATGTTGACAGCTAAATAATGATTGCAATCCATGATGTTTTCCTAATAATTAATATTTACGTTCAAGGATATATAAGAATATGTATTTATCTCATAATAAGGAGTGAGTAAAAAAAACAATAGTTACTTTTAAACCAATGACTGAAAAACATTCTTAACCATTCATTAAAATATAATAACATTGTTTTATATTAGACATACATTGTTACAAACTTTCAGCATTTACCGTCAAAACAATATATAACAATCAGATACGTCAGAGTTTTATGTACGATTCATACTTACGTTGATTGACATTTTATCAAATTAAGCTGGTCTGTGCAAAAAAACAAAATATGCTTATGTTTATTAAACAATGTATTATGACATCTCATGGTAAATATATATCTTTTTTTAGTTTCATAGAGTTACATTGGAGACATATTTTCTTTATAGTTATGATTCATTGATAAGGATTGCCAGTAAAACACTGAGCCGGGTGAAACACTAGAGGATAGAAGAACCAAGAGCAAAGTAGTAATCATACATAAAGCAATTAATTCTAATTTAGAAATACAACACAAAGATAACTTAATACAACCCTCAGATAGACATAAGGATAAAAATACCTTTCTTATTCCGTATGCAAGAACAAACACATACAAATTTTCCTTCTTCTCGTCCGGAATTCGGGCGTGGAATGGGTTGCCTGAAGAATCCAGGAAAACCAACACTTTATCAACATTTAAATCTCTAATAAAAATGCAGGACTTAACACAAACCATAGATAAGCGTAGGACGCAATAATCTTCTGTATAGAAGGAGCGTCTGTAAACAGAAGATAAGATAACAAAAGAGGATGTCCCGCATAAAGCGATAAATTAAGCGTATCTTTATGTTTTAAGGTATATTGTTAGGGAAACAAGATAAGACCGAAAACAACATAAGTTGAGAGCCTGACTGAATGGACAACAAACAAAAGTGTAAGCATAACGTCTTCCTTGAAACAGATAACAACAGAGATAAATGGAAGGTCATGTTAGCCAATGTCTTTCCAAACCTGGCAACTCATAATAATCATATAAATGACAAAAATATTTCAATTCTATCAAAGCAAGACAAATGGTTTGTGACGAAATGTTATCATATTAGACGTGCATTTAAATAATATCTCTTGTCATCCCCGCACGATACAGCACAGATGTTAATGTAATTTAAAAATAATTAAATGTCAATATTCCAATATTCATAAAAAGTATATTTGTTAGCTTAAATTTATGTCAAATATAATTAAAAGTTACATGAGACAATTTACTTGTAAGCTGTGTTACCAAAATGTTAAATTTAATGTTTTTAAATGAATTTATCAAATGAAAAATTTATCTAAAAAAATCAAAATTTTTATTTTATATTTATTTACATTTAATGAAAATTAGGATATTATATCTTCCTATTTAAAATTGAAAATTATCACATAAAATATTTGTCCGTTGTGTCCCCCGTTTCAACTTGTACAAGTGCATGCCACTTGATTTCGATCTCTTAGATTAGAGATACAATATCAATGAATAGCTTAATACTAACTGGTTATACCATTCTTCGTTTAAAATAATAATACTAATACAGTGAAAGAAAATGTATTTCTCTATCATTATATAAAAGGACTAGCTTATATACCCGGCTTCTCACGGGCCAATATTAGGGATCGCATTTTGTACCCCACCTTTTATGACCCCAACCAATAATGGGATCCCGTTCTTGGTCAAATCCTCCCCCCCCCATATGATACCACATTTCTTTGAGATTTCATACCCCATTATAATCCCGTTGTGTAATGGGATCCCATTCGCTAAGTAAGCCCCTTTCCCCTATAAAATACATATACTCTAATGGGATCACATAGCTCAGTATTATCAAATTGCATGAAGTGATCCCGTTTCTTGATAGAACCCTTTGCCCTCATATGATTCCATACTTCCTTTGAGATGTCATGCCAAATTATGATCCTGTTGTTATAACAGAAAAGCCTAGCAATCATTGATGTCACATTCAAAGTTGAAATAAAGAGAAACAAAATTATTTGAATGATTTTTAAATGTTTAGTATATTTAACTTCTGAAAATAACTTTCTTTGGCCATTTAATCTACTAACAATGATTGAGTATGGTTGTAATTAATACAGCCAATATGCCTAAGGAGATATACTAACATAACTAAACTATGAGTAAACTGATCATACAAACTATCCTATAAGTATAAGTTTCAAATTTAAAATGAAAAGAAAGTAAAATAGTTGAATTATCTTTAAATTGTTAATTACATTTAAACTTTTCAAAATAAAGCACAAAACATTATGTTTCAGAAAAATTTGAATTTTTAAAAGAGAAAAAATAATTAAATGTATACATTAGGCATACACATATAAAATTATTATTAAATCTATTTACACAAACAATTTGAAAGGTTCACTAATTAATAACTCTTTGATTGCCATAAAAATTCAACTTATATATACACTTTCTTTGGCCATTAAATTACTGACAGATATGATTCAGTATGGTAGTAATTAATACAGTCATTATGGCAAGGGAGATATACAAAAATACCAAAACTATTTCTAAACTAATAATACAAACTATCCTATACGTTACCAAATTGTAATAAAGAGAAAGAAAAGTAGCTGAATTATTTTTAAAAGTTAATTACATTAAAATTGTCTATTATGCTTTTAAAAAACTTCAATGTTTAAAAAAAAATGAGACAGTAATATATTAAGTTACTGTTAATTCTATTTAAACACAACAATATGGCTGTTTCACTACTTTATAAATCTTTAATTGACATAACAATTCAACTTTTATTTTAACTTTTTTGGCCATTTAAACTACTAAAAATGATTCAGTATGGTAATTTATACAGTTATGATGCCCAAGGACATACATTAAAATACTTAAACTATGAGTAAACTGATAATAAAAACTACTCAATACGTTTTTAAATTCCAAAGAGAAGGAAAGCAGTTGCATTATTTAAAAAAAAACAGACAATCTTATTATTTTTCTGAAAAATTTCAATGTGTAAATGAGAACAAATAATTGAATGTGTACATGAGATATAAATATATGAAATTATTGTTAAATATATTTACACACAAATATTCGAAAGCTTATTACATATATACACAGTACTTCATAATTCTTGATTCAACTTATATTATAAGTATTGGACAACAAACATACTTTGGTGGGATCACATAGCTAAATATTATCCCGTTGCATAAAGGGATCCCATTTTTGTTAGAATCCCTTTCCCCAATTGGATGGCATATTTTTTTGGCCATTACACACTCCATAAGGATGGCATTGCGTAATGGTATCCCATACATGAAGTAAATCCATTTCCCCTATAAAATACCATACTTAAATAGGATCGCACAGCTCAGTGCTATCCGTTGCATAATGGGATCTCGTTTTTGGTAGAATCCCTTTCCCTTGATCCCGTTGCATAATGGAATCCCATGCTTTGTCAAATTCCTTACCCCTAGATAATCCCTTTCCCCGATTGGATCCGTTACTTTGGTTTGTTTTATTTACCCCAGTATGATCCAATTTCATTATCGGATCCCGTTCCCTGGGAGATTTCATTCTGGTTTCTCTCACATTATAGCTAAAACATTATTTGTTTCAGTTTAAAAAAGCGGTCCCAAAGGAAATCCATTCTGAGGTCTCAAACCGAAAATAATTCTAAAAAACAATTGGTTAAGCGTGGGACGCAATACTCTTCTGTATAGAAGGAGCGTCTGAAACAGATAAGATAAGATATGACTATAAAGTTTGACTTATTTTTGTAATAAATTACTGCGGACGTAATGAAAAATTAAACCATAGAAGTTTCTAGAATATTTCTAATTATATCCGAATAAAGTGGATACATGTATAGTACAATCATAGTCTCAGCTTTCACTTCTTTGTCCAGCAGTGCGTAACGTTGTTTGCTGCTTACGTATAAGGAAGACGTTCTTGCTGATAGAAGGTTTAGCTTAATTTGTTCTCTTTCTTGGATTATTACCCATGTGTTTTCGCTTATCTATTTTTTCTTCTTACTTTGTTTGAAGCCAGCTGCGTTGACTGCTGCAATATTCATCGTATTTTTAAGAATGTTCCATTTTGTTTCGATGTCTTTTTCAAAATTATTATTGTCTATTGGGGTTGGCTGGGCTGTGTATCTGTTGTTTATTTCGATATTGTAAGCAGCATGGATGTCTTTTAACTGCAGGTGCTGGAAGTCTTTTAACTGCAGTCGCTGGGAGTCTATCGATATTGTAAGCAGCCTGGATGTCTTTTAACTGCAGGTGCTGGGAGTCTATTTTCTTATTTTTTGTTGGTTTCTTCAATTGTTTTAATCTCATTTTTAATTTGGCAATGCAGAGGTTGTGATCGCTGCCAATATCTGCTCCCCTGTATGCTCTTACGTCTCGGACTGATGAACGAAATTTTGCACTTATGCAGAAGTGATATTGGTTTGTGGTGCAATTATCCGGAGAGATCCAAGTAGTTTTATGTATTTTTATGTGGGAAATTAGGAGCTTGCTATAACGAGATTTGATAGTTGACAAAGTTCTATTAGTCGGTATCCATTTTGATTTAAGTTTCCGATGCCATGTTTTCCTATGCATCTCTAAATATTTTTCTTGTCCTCGCTTCTTTGGCATTAAAATCTCTTATCACAACAATAATATCATGTTTTGGTATTTTACTAATTGTTTCCGTCAACAGATAGTAGAATGAGTCTTTCTGGTCGTCAGTGTTATTGTTGGTTCGTGCATAGCACTGTATAGCAGATAGTTTGAAATATTTTGATTGGTATCTAACTGTTATTATCCGTTCGTTCACTGGTTGTCAGCTGATGAGCAATCCTTCAGCTCTGTGTGGCATAAGGATTGCGACAACTTCCGAATGTTGGTCGTGGTTTCTCCCTGAATAAATTATGCACACTTGGGCACATTTTCCTATTTGGTGCATTGTTCTTACGTTCCAATAGCCATTTCTAAAGGTGGATTTGCAGTCAAGCAAGTTGGAACGAAGCGTTGATTTATTGAAATCCATAAGCATTATCTATATTTCCACCCATTATCTATATAATCAATATTAATAACAATGATAAAGAAAACCTATGAATTATATAAATAAATATCATTACATGAATGAACAATAATACAATAAAAATCAAATTTCCTCCTTTATTAGAATTTGATTCGACCGTCTCTTGAGACACGACGCTGTGAGATGGCATTGAAAACATGACCTTTATGACGTATGTGAGCTATAGACTCCAGGACATGCCGAGTAAAAGAGAACAATCCTTTACCCGCATTTTTTTTTATTCTCTTCTCCTTAATTTATTTTGATTGGTCGGTAACGATTAAATCATCATGCAAGTTTGCTATAATTTGACGTTTTCGTATTTTTTAATCAAAGCATGTTATAATTTCGGCTCTTCAATATATATAATGTCATTCTTATTGAACAAAATAACGAATCGGCTCAATATAAGTCAGCGAGCTACTCAAAATTTAAGCAGCGGCCGTATTTGGACCACGGTTCTGTACTTTGCACAACCGTGAAATGCGGAAATGATCTTGCTGTGAAATAGGTTAGTTTTTACGACTTCGATGGGTAGTGGAATTGCTCAAGATGGTTCTTTAAGCCAGATGGAACTCTACGCCACACTGTTTGCTGGCTTGATTTAGGAGAAATTAATTGGCTTTTACTAAAAAATATTCTAATCAGAGATTAGTAAAAGAAATTTAGCAATACATTAATATGGTATCTCTAATTTTAGAGATCGAAATCAAGTGACATGAACTTGTATGTAACTGATTCAACAACGACAGCGCCACACATTTTGTAACATGACGTAAATTGATATTAAACAGAAAGTTTTATTTTCCTGATTTTCTTAAAATGTAAATAAATCCAAAATTAAACCTTTTTTTACAGGAATTATTAATTTGTATAAATCAATTTTAAAAAATGTCAATCATTATATTTTGATAATTCAGATTACAAATAAACTGTCTCGTGTAACTTTTAATTAGAATCTACATTGAATTACATTTTGATATAAATTTAAACAAAAAATATCCTTTTTATTTATATTGCAGTTTACTTTTTTTTAAAATTACATTAACATAGATGCTGTATCGTGCGGCGCTGAAACGAAATATTTTGTTAATGCACGCCTAACATGACGTCATTAAAATTATTGATCTTGCTTTTCAATCAGGAAAAGTATATTTTCATTTGTATGACTATTATGAGGTGCCTGGTTTGGAAAGACATCGGCCATCATGATCTTTCTCTCTCTAAATTGTTAACTTTTTAAAGGAAGACGATATTGCTTACACTTTAGTTTGTTGACTATTCGGCCAGGCTCTCAACGTATGTTGTTTTTTTGTCTTCCTCTGTTTTCCCTACAATATATCTTTCAACATAATGGTACACTTCCTATTCAATATTTCTTATACACAATGATTGTTTTAGCCATTTGAGAATGGGTTGACAAACGTATTAATTCCATTGAAGGTGTCGCGTTGGCGCTCCGGCCATTGTCCGGAGGAACTTTCGGCCTACGGCTTGACGAGCCGGGCTCTGTTGGGTTTTGGAAGTACATCTCTCCCATCTATCTACACCAGACTTTACGAGCTGGGTTCTGTTAGATTTTGGAAGTACATCTCTCCAATCTACCTACACCAGACTTGTCGAGCCGGACTCTTTTGGGTTTTGGAAGTACATCTCTCCCATCTACCTAAACCAGACCTCTCGCTAAGGCCAAGCTGTTCCACCTTGTTTTCCTGGGTGGCTCTGGTGGTTTAATTCCCCGTTACCACTCGCCAGGATTGTTAGTTTCAGGTTGTGGTCTGCTACACACCTTATTCGTCTCCCGGGCCACGTAGGGGCCAACCATTTCCGGATGGACCTGCAATAGGTCCGGCTCCGATGAGCATTTGCTATAACGATAGTATTTCCTATTCTCGTATTATTTTTGGCTGAGAGAAAACAGAAACTGGAAAAAGTAGATAGGTCGAGACTTGAACAAGACGAAACTGATTTTAAAAAGAGGATAGTCGAGACTTGAACAAGACGAAACTGAATAAAAATGAGGACAGGTCGAGACATGAACATGACCAAACTGATTTTTTTTTAAATACCGTAAAAACAAAGTTTTTGACTATAATTACCTTATTTATGAGACATAACTAAAAGTATTGATTATGTTCAATACTAGTGGATTACCCGTCAAAAATGACGGAAGTTTTTAAAATGGATATATTTCAGTTTTTTAATTGTCCTTTTTTGCTTGAAAGATTCTTAGTAAATAATCAGAAAATGTAGAGACCAAGAGAGAGAAATTAAATATCGTTTCTATATTAAACAATTTTATGCGGACGTTTCAAAATAGCATTGTTTTTTGTTGTTGTTTGTTTGTGTTTTTTTTTGCAGTTTTTTTCTAGGCTTTTTTTAGCGGAGCGCTTTCTAAAATCTAGCGTTACGAACGGACATAGCAGAGTTTATATTTTGATTATATATACGAATATATGTGTTATGAGAAAACCCCCAAGCTTAGGCTTCACGTTATATAAGTGTGCATGAATAATAAGGATATAATCATGATAATAGTAAATGCATAGTGAATTACACACAAAATAAAGTGATACTGCAGCAAAGAAGTTTGAAGTTTTTAGTATTAAAAAATATTGCTGAGGAGGCAGCGGACGTTAACTTGCGGTATTGAATAGTGCGCACCAATTATGAGTGCACCAATAATACAGCACAGTGCGTAAAAAATAAATTATGTGACTGTAATGTGGTCCACATCAATCACATCTGTGATTTGAAGCCGTTTAAGCTTCCTTGATGATTATGACTGGTCAGTTTATTCACCCATTTGTCCATACATTATTACCACAACATTACCAAAACATATTTTAAACAAAATGTAATTTTTACACATGTTAATAACAAAGAACAATTTATTTTGCATGAGACGTAGTAAACAAAGTTTGTCACAGGATAACTGAAAAGATTAAATTATCAACTGTTAATCATATTTACAATTTAATATACACTTGTTAATAATTCACATACATTTTTTTTATTATTGTCAAGTCAGCACCTTTTCAAGATCTATTATGACTTGTCAGTTTATGCGCCCATTTGTCCATACATTATTACCTTTACATTATCAAAAACATATAAACAAAAAAAATTGTAACTATATGAATAACAAAGAACTATTTATTTTGCATGAAACCTCCGAAGTATAGTTTATCACTGTATAAAAGAAAACATTAAAGTAACAACAGTTTATCGTATATACAATTTAATATACACGTTTTAGGAATTCAAATAAACGTTTTCATTATTGTCAAGTCAGCACCCCTTTCAGTCTATATTAAAAGCAAAGATTTCTTATTCACAGTTATTCAAAGACGCATTAAAATATTACATGTAAATAACAATCAAACAAAAACTATTGTGGGAGGAGTCCGATTTTTAAATATGTTATTTTTTAAAAACATACAAATATGCAATCTCAAAGTGTATAAAAGAAAAACAAACGCTAAACTGAAGCATAAGTTGGCAAATTTTATTTGCAGTAATAAATAATGGCGTTGTGGTTCAAAACGCATCGAAACTTGATAACCAAACGACAATCAATTGTAAATGTCATAAACCGAAAAATGAATGTTATACATTGATATAGAAAATTAAATTTATAATTTCGTACATAATATTGACTTGGACACATACACAAAAAACGGACATTTAATACACAAAATAATAATAATACTAATCACATCAAATAAAACATGGCTCCTTTTACTTCGTTCCTTTCTCACATTAATAAAAGCTAAAATAATGACGTCACTTCACAATATCTTATGCTAAGAAACACATTTTGTTAATCTCGAAAGCAACATTTATAAGTCTATATTTTCATTCTTTTTTTTATCGGGACTTACCTCGCATAGCGTTACGGACAGACAGACGGGATGTGACAAACATGCCAAATTATGTATGTTGATAACACGCAAAGCGCGACACACTTGAGCACGGCCTGTCATTGTTGACCATTTGAGCATGGTCAGTCTCCGGTTGACCACTTGAGCACGGCCTGTCATCGTTGACCAGTTGAGCATGGCCAGTCTCCGGTTGACCACTTGAGCACGGCCTGTCATTGTTGACCACTTGAGCATGACCATTATCAGGTTGACCTCTTGAGCATGGCCTGTCGTTCGTCACCGTACCAACAAGAGCTAGTCGTCAACATGTCCGGCGTACCACGCTCCACCGGACAGGGGTTTAGAATGTCCATTCTGGAATCTGCGTTAATTTGATAATCATGAGCCATACGAAAAGTAAGAGTAGACAGAAATCTTGAACCAATTAAAGGTGTACAGTGTGCGTTTCACACCTTGCCCAGAGAGTCTTTCAGTCTTCGGCATTCCAAGCCGGGCCCTGTTGGTAGTAAGGCCTGCTCCACCAACCCAGGAACTGACCTCTTGGTGAGGTCGAGCCCACTCCTCGTGTTGTCCGTCAGGGTTCTAGTGCTTCTGTTCGGCGTTGCGCCGGGGTTGTCGGTTTCAGGTCGCAATCACTTCCGCAACCGTACTCGTGTCCGGGACCAACTTAGTGGTCAACACCTACTCTTCTTTCTTCTTATGAAATGACATTCTCTTTTGGGTCGAGTAAAACTATTACGATCCGGCTCATCCTATCGCATGCAAGCTTCATCAAGCGACCATCACCATAAAGATACTTTTCCACAGGTATCGAAACTTCTCCCCCGAACTCCCCCGCAAGCTCGGGGCACTCCACCAACAGGTGTTGGACAATCTCCTCAGAATTCCTTCTACTCAAGCTCGGGGCACTCCACAAGCAGGTGTTGGACCATCTCCTCGGAGTTCTTTCTACTCAAGCTTGGGGCACTCCACCAACAGGTGTTGGACCATATCCTCGGAGTTCTTTCTACAGCTAGAAATTTAAATATCTGTTTATTGTGTTAAACTGAGCATGAAAACTACACAACATTTTGACTGAAGTTATAGTTTAAAGATCTTAGATAAAATTATAGAAATGATTTTTGGAACATTGTTATAATGTGTAAGTAAAACATAGCTAATATCAAGATGAGCTTGTAGCGAAAGAACAAACTGAGATATTTATCAAATATAAGGTGTGTTACGTCATTGTCTGTAACGAATGTTAAGTTCTATTTTCTAACTAGCGTATCACCGGTCAAAAATGACGGAAGTTTTCAAAATAAATACACATCAGGAAAAAAAAATCTACGAAAAAAAAGAACTTGCATTACATCCAAGAAGCATTTCATCCATTACGGGAATTTTTTCTAATATTGGTAAGACCACAAGACAGGCTAAACTCAACACTAATCAAGAATATATATAAGTTTAATATATTTATCTCTACAATGTACGTCTCCTCATTGCAACATCTATGGTGCAACTCTCTATCTTGACTGCTTAACAGTCACCATGTTACATCCCTTAATGCGTAACATCCCCACCGCATCATAATAAAACTGCGTTCAATTTAATGACTACCATGCGCCAAATGAACATAAAATTTACTGATGGGGAAATCCCAATTAACCTTTAATATTGTCCTCGACAACGACCTATGACGATTTTGAATCAAAGCGATGGAATCAAATGAACTCAAACAATTCACTTAACTCTTTCGCTGAACATATTCAGTGGCATCACGTTGCTAAAAATAAACATTGTTTTCCTACAGTTACTTAAAAACTTCTAATATTCATACATACTCAAAGCCTTCCATGTATTGAAGTCAAAAAGGACCAGTGGAATTTCCAACTTCAACCCCTTACAACCACAGGGCAAGCCCGTTTCATAAGTCCTTCTTTAGATAGGGACCAATAAAAGTAGCCTACCCGAGGGAGCCGAGCATTGTGGGGCCCATCAAAGTGGCCTACTTGAGGGATCTCAGCATTATGGGGCCCAACGAATTGGCTTACCTTATGGAGCCGAGCATTGTGGGGCCCATCAAAGTGGCCTAATTTAGGGATCACAGCATTGTGGGGCCCAACGAAGTGGCTTACCTTAGGGAGCCCAGCATTGTGGGGCCCAACGAAGTGGCCCACCTTAGAGAGCCCAGCATTGTGGGGCCCATCAAAGAGGCCCAGCTGCGGAAGCTGAACATTGTGGGACCCTCACTGACCTGTGCTGCCCGCTTACAACCCTTGCTGTAAATAAGCTTTCCGCTAACAACCCTTGCTGCAATTATGTCCCCTTTAAGGCATGATGGGGGATAAGACAGTCACTTAAAGACCCCGATAGACCATCAACACGTGTCTGATTTTTATTTCTGGGCATCGCGTTTACGAGCACGTGTTTTTGTCTACGATCTTTTAACAGTCACTACAATCCTAAATGACCTTTAACAGCGACTACAATCCTATATTGTCTTTTAACAGCGACTACAATCATATATTGACCTTTAACAGCGACTACAATGATATATTTACTTTTAACAGCGACTACAATCATATATTGAATTTTTCTAGTGAAAAACAATGTTTGAAACGCTTGACAAAACACATTTTAATTATGTGTTATATGGTATGGTAAACGTACTATACAAATAATTCAATACTAATCATGTATCACACTCGTTATTTAGCTAACAGAAAAGTGAGACCAGATCAATACGAAGTAAGAGTCATCTTTCTAGGATGTTAAGGGATCGTCCATAAAGTACGTCACGGTGCTGGAGGGGGTAGGGGGTGTAAGAAAGTGTGACAGTTTGAGTTTGTGACAGGGGGGGTGGGGGGTACGGCAACCTGTGACGTCACGGTGTTTTCAATTAAATTTTAATTATTTTGTTAATAAGAAAAAAATATTTGTTCGAAAATGTGATATACTTTAGAGTCCTAGATTTGTGACAGTTTGTGACAGGGTGGAGGGAGGTGGTTAAAAATGATCAAAAATAGCGTGACGTACTTTATGGATTGCCCCTAAGAGGACACAAATAACAACAAACAAACAAACAAGTAAAAAAACAACAACGACAAAACAACCTTATCCTTGTTCAGAACATA
Organism: Ampullaceana balthica; assembly: GCA_944989445.1. Classification (NCBI taxonomy): domain Eukaryota; kingdom Metazoa; phylum Mollusca; class Gastropoda; family Lymnaeidae; genus Ampullaceana; species Ampullaceana balthica. The sequence goes on along the minus strand of CALYLW010000144.1, from coordinate 40,082 downwards.
CGGGGTATAACACTGAGACAAAACTTGGAACTAAAGAAACACAACATGCCAGGCTGTTTCACTTGTTTACTTACAATTAAATGTATAAATTGGAATAAAGCCACATTTAACTGTATTAGATGTAAGTAGAGAGTGATTAATGGTTAAAATAATGGCAAATATTAATAATAATAATAATAAATTGATTATTTATATAGCGCTATATTCCGGTGTGAATCTGGGCTCACAGCGCTTTACATGAAAGAAATAACATACTTATAAGTATTAAATTAACATTCATATCACAACAAACACACACAATTACAAAACATTATACATAAGCTACGTTAATCATTTACAAGTAATGTTGTTTCATCAATTATAAAAATTAATTTTGAAAAGATGTGTCTTAAGTGCAGTCTTGAAGGACTTGGTTGTTTGAATACTACGTATGTGTAATGGTAGAGAATTCCATTGTTTGGCTGCACAAAAAGAGAACGACCTTTCACCAAACGTTTTGGTGCGTGTCGTAGGAACAGAGAGAACGCGTGTGTCTGCAGAAGATCTTAGCTTGCGAGTGGGTGAGTAGACCGACAAAAGTTCAGTAAGATACGATGGGCATGAGTCCGAAAAGAAATTGTGACAGAGAACGGCCAGTTTGTAATCAATACGGGCTTGTATAGGCAGCCAATGAAGTGAGCGAAGAAGTGGAGTAACATGGTCATGTTTTTTTGCCTTGAGCACCAGTCTGGCAGCTGAATTTTGAACTTTCTGTAGTTTTTCAATGCATTGTTTTGGCACACCTGACAGAAGAGAATTGCAGTAATCCATACGAGCCAGTACAAGAGCACAGACTAGTGTTTTTGTGGCACTAACTGTTAAGTAATGACGGATTGAGATGATCAGACGATTGGCAGTGTAGGCAGAGCGACAGATGTGATTGATGAAGTTGTTAATAGACATGTTGTCAGAAATAATGTAGCCAAGATTCCTAGTCGATGTTGTGAACAGAATATCCGAACTGGCTACGTGAATTGACTTCGGAAGAGACAAAGTACTGCGTGATTTATTGTTGCAAAATAGAAGTGCTTCAGTCTTGTCATCATTCAGCTTGAGTTTGCTTAACGTCATCCAAGACTTCACTTCACCAATGCACTCCTGCAACAATTGGACACCGGAGTCCATATTAGAGGGATCAGTGTGAGTATATAGTTGAGTATCATCTGCAAATGATTGGCTTTTAACTGAATGCTTTTCAAGCAGTAGAAGTAGCGGTCTTGTATACAGTACAAAAAGTACCGGACCCAAAACAGAGCCCTGAGGCACACCATAAAGCAAGTCAGCTTTGTGAGCGATACAAACATCTACTGATACTACCTGTGATCTGTTAGATAAGTATGATTGAAACCAAGCCAGAACTGAGCCAGAAATTCCAAAATAATTTTGCAGGGTTTTCATCAGTATTTGATGGTCGACAGTGTCAAAGGCTGCACTAAGATCTAAGAGGACCAATATAGAAATTTTCCCACTGTCCAGTGCGAGCAGGAGGTCATTTGTTACCTTCAACAGAGTGGTCTCTGTGCTGTGAGAAGGTCTGTAGGCCGACTGATTAGGACTTAGAAGAGTGTGGTCATTTAGATAAGAAAAAAGTTGTTTTAAGACTAGTTTTTCAATGACTTTCGACAAAAATGAAATATTAGACACAGGTCGATAGTTGTTTAAATTGTTTTGGTCTAACCCTTTTTTTTCAGCAAGGGTTTTATAATAGCAGATTTACATAATGAAGGAAAGGTGCCAGATTTTAGACTTTCATTAACTATATTAGTTACTGTTGGGAGTAAGAGATCTAATGACTCAACCAATAGTGGAGTGGGGATGGGATCAAGAGGGCAGGACGTTGGCTTAGATTATAGAATAATACTCTTGACCTCATTTTCCGTAACAGACTGAAACATGTCAAAGCCTGACCTCACAGCAAAAGAAGGAGATACATCATGTGGTGGCAACAACGTTCTGTCAAGTTCATCACGAATTTTAGCAATTTTGTTGATAAAAAAGTTACAAAATACATCTGGTTGCTGATGCAGGGGATACACAGAGGGAAGGACCATAGCGTTACCACTCCCTCTGAGGTTATTGCATACCTTAAATAGCTGCCTACTAGTACTACTTGTGATTATTTTATTATTAAAATATGATGTTTTTGCTTGATGTACAATATTAGTAACACATCGCTTGGTTAGGTTGGAGATTATTTTATTTAATTCTACCCTGTTTTTATGATGTATTATATATGATTTTTTTTAAATCACAAAGTGCAAAACAATGTATTACGTGCGTTAATTAGACGCAACAAATTTACACAAGATAAAAAAGAAGTAAAATGTTTGTGTCGTGTATACTATTAGTGGTAGGGGATGGCCGGATATGTTTTTTTTACTATTTCCTTAAATCCGGATAGTTTGGCCCTAATATTTGCCGCATCCGAATCCGGATACTTTGGCCCTAATATTTGCCGGATATCTCCACATTTAAGTGTAAGAGCTAAGTGGTTGTACTTTACTACTTTTTATAAATAGTATTTAATACTTATTGACTATTTATTATCCAACAAATGGATATTATCTGCTATCTACAATGACAGTCTGTGACACTGTCAACGCGAACGATGAACATTTTACAATGGATTGAATGAATGAACCTGAACGAAGTTCAACGAAATGAGTTGTGTACCATGCGAACAGTGTTGTACTGAGTGTGTAATGTGGTGTGCATGAAGTCGAGATCTAGAGAAATAATAAGAACTGTTACTTTATTCAGAGTATTTAAGTTGAATATGCTGTTAGTTAAATTAGTTTGTTATCTTATGTCGTAACGGAATATCTATACTTGTAACTTTTTAACTTAATTTTTTTTTCTTGTATTGAAATTGATTTTTTTTAAAACTATATTTTGCATGATTTGAATGATTTCATGATCAACGCTTGCTAATTTGTTTATTTTGTTATACATTATAATGTAATGTGTAACTTAAATAATATTTACTTAACTTTTTTTTATAATTGTAATATTCAAAATAGATTAGAGTTTAACATTTATAAGACTGAATAAGATATAACACGTGAGGCAATCAAATTTTTTATTTTTAAGTTCGCAAACCAAATCACAATTGATATCCGAATCCTATCCGGATCTGCCATAAGTATTTGGCAAATCCGGATAGTGTCAGAAATGCCGATATCCGGTCCGTATATCTGGCCTGCCGGATATCCGCCCCCCCTAATTAGTGGTTAAAGAAGATATAGGAATGTAATAAAAGGAAATAAATGTAGGCTATAAAGAAAAGTGGAAAATCCTTATATTACATTGTTTTGTATTGCCACATCTGACGTGCATTAAATTTGTATTTTCCTGGCTGCTCTGCACTACAAAGCACCGGTATTCATATTTTTTAATGACAGTGTGCAAAAGACAACTACACTGCACGCGAAATTCGCCAATCTAGTATACGCCAGTGCGCGAATCTGAAATGTAGTTTTGAGGGTGTCTACACTGCCAGCGTTTTCTTCAGATTATATCGCATCATTTTCATTGTTTGTATTGACAACAACCCTTAACCTTTATCTTTTTCGCTATTTAAACACACATTTTGGGTGTTAATATAGACATCGCCTACTTCCATTTTATTTGTTTAGCTGTTTTAATTAATATTTGCGTATGGAAATAGAAAATATTAAATACATATAAATATATGTCCACCCTTATTTTGTTATGATGGGTAAAGATCAGAGAGACATGTTGTTAAACCCAAATATTGTATAGAGTTAAGAGTATTGAATTTCATACATAGAACATTGTTTCCTAAGCCTAAACCGCTGCCTCTCAAAGTCGCCGAAGAAGTTGGTCGTCCAAGAATGAATTTTTCATTAGAAAAAACCCGTTCAGCATGTTTAAATGCACATTAAAACAGTTTCAACTCAGTAATAGATATAAGTGAAAAGTTACCACTTAAAAGACATTTTATTGCTATAATATCTGACGTGCATCACTTTGTATTTTCCATGAACGCCGCACTAAAAAGCACTGCTATCGACGTACTTAATATGAGGTTCTAATTGAGACAACTTAAGCTGCAAGATTAATAAGAAGATCATAATATAATTTTCTTTAACTTCTGTTCAATTGCAATCTACATGTCTATGCGACATTATATTATTTTTGAGGTTTTGCTTGCACTTTGTACTGATGTAACTAAATATAATGTATAAATATATTTACTTCCAATAAAAATACATTTTCAGAATCCTAGTTATTTCAATGTAAGAAAACGATAAATGAATTACATTAACCTTCATTTATTTTAAGACCAAATTAATGTAATGTACGTGTATCTTTTCATTATTTTTAAAATTTTTATCCAAGTGGCACCCCACTTGAATTCGATCTCTTAACTAAGAGATAACATTTCAATGAATTACTAGGATTCTCCTACTAACAGTGTAGACCAGTGTTTTTTTTTCACTTGATGCTCGATCTCTACAACTATAAACACAATGAATAAACACTTCATTTGATTAATGAAAGAAAAGCCATTTAAAAAAAACAATATATTTGGTATAATCTTATAAAAATAACATTTTATTATTGTCTGATTCTTTAAATCTGTTATTCAAATTTATTTGAGTATGTGTATGTGTGTGTGTGTGCGTGTGTTGCGATATGTTAATTTATAGAAGAATTCAAACTCGGTAAAAATATCAACAAACTCGGTAAAAATATCAACAAACTCGGTAAAAATATCAACATGTTTTGTCAGACGGAAGTCACATAATTTTTCTCATACGTCATTTAATGTCATCTATGATTTTCTCTGATCTGATTAAAGTGGAACTTTGCTTATTGACATAAACATATGAAATAAATGGGAACATGTTTTAATGGCTCCAAGTTGCCATCGCTTATCTTTGAGTAAACTCTGTCACACATCTCGTTATAGTGTCAATATATACATTCGAAATATGTATAGTGTTTTTAGATATAGTCTTAATAGTATAATTTCTTTAGATATAGTATACATATTGATAGAGTCAAAAGATATAGTCTAAATATTTTGTGTCTATATATATATATATATATATATATATATATATATATATATATATATATATATATATATATATATATATATATATATATATTGATAAAAGTTATAGTTAAAATATGTATATTGCTTTTAGATATGGACTTAATTAATATGTATAATTTCTGTAGATATAGTATTAATATTGATAGAGTTAAAAGGTATGGTCTAAATATTTTAAAGCATTATATATATATTTATATATATATATATATATAAATCAAAGTATGTATGTATGTATGTATGTATTTATGTATGTCCTTTATAGCTGACTAAACCATTCATCCGATTGCCATGAAACTTTTTGAGACTTTTGAGTAAGCTCCTGAGATGGTCACAGGCAACTTCATTTTGCAAAATTTACTCTCATGGGGCGCCGGGGCCAATAATATGATTTTTTTCTTATATGAGCTTTATAAAAATAAGTTTAAGCGTTAGCTATTAGGTAAACTGATGGATCTTAACCAAACTTTGTATATAACACCTTGGTAGCCAATATTGAAATATTATATGGCACTAATTTCCTAATGTCCATTTCTTCAGGGCTGGGGGCCCAAAATGTCTTTATTTATAAACGTTTAATATTTTAGCCCCCCATTCAAGTATTAAAGATCTAGATGAATATAGAGAAATATATCCGCTATGAAATTGATTGAAATAAACAGGTGTTTTGAACATGACATCTTGCACTAATTGGACCCTGCGGCCATTAATGTCGTTTTTTTGTTGTTGCTTATATGAGCTATATAAAAATTAGTTTATGTGTTAGCTACTGAGTAAATGAACGGATCTTAACCACACTTTGTATATAAAATCTTGTTAGCCGATATTATAATAAAATAGGGCACTGCACGTCTAAAGTCCAATTGTTCAGGGCAATGTAATTATTACATTTTTTATTTGCCAAATAATTTATCAGATTGATCTATTAGTTAAAATCGTATGTAAAACAGAGATATGCCATTTTAAGAAAAAAAGTTTTTGTACTATGGACACAAAGGAGGTAAAATCGATTTAGAATATCAAAAGGCTATAAATTATATGGTTTATATGTATTAAGTTTGGTCTTGGTCTATCCATTAGTCCGGTAGCCAATGATTAAATTATACTAATTAAACTAATATAAGAGAAAGTGATATTACTGTATATTATTTAATTTAAGTTGTGCTCTATTTTGGTAAATAATGTATAAGGTATCAGTCAGCACATTTAAAGCCTTCTATTCATGTGTGAAATTTGAAACTTTGTGATAAATGACTGAGGAATTAGGCTGTCAATAGTATAGAAAACAGACAGGAATTAACATAAACGTATTCAATTCTCAATACATAATAATGAAGCGTTTTCAGGTTTCCTTTATTGAGTTTAATCTACCTCTGTTAATAAGTACGGTAGTCAAAGTTTAAATTGTATAAGTGTATATTGCTTATGCAAAAGCCAAACCAAATATAAATTTTTCGAGAAAAATGCCCGTGCTATGGCACGGGGTAGGCACATTTAAAAAATAACTTTATTTGGTTTGGGGTCTCTTAATTCCCATTAAAAATGAGTGTAAATGCATCATGAAATAAGGTTAGTGCTAAATCAAACCCCTTCTTTAAAAAAATTATTTTATGTGTGTCGAGAAAATACAAAGTATGATGATTTTTAATATTAACCATCAATTTTCGTATTTCTGCATTAATAACCCATGCTTTTCTATATATGCTCCACAAGAATATCATAGGTCCATAACATAATAATATGTTTGATCCATGTATATTTAATACTAATGTGTGTAGGTAACCATAGTGGTTTCTTTGTATATTCCATATGATTCCTTTGGTTCTAGGAAAAAATCTCTCAAAAACACCAATTCCATTTTATAGTTTAAGCATGAAATTAGTTTAAGACGAATAGCATGTTGTTTGAGCCAGATAATATTTATGTGAATATTTATGTTTAGTGGAGGGTGGAAATAGGGTTTATTGGTTTAAAAGACAGATGTTCTTTTCACATGAATAATAACATAAAAACAATGTGGTTTTTTTTTATTCTGAGAGATTGTTTTTCTAAAAAACTGCTATTTCATTTTAAATGACTTCCCACTCTTTTCTTCTAATATTATCAGAGCAATAAAATGGCAGATATTTGTTCCACTAAAATAACGGATTATTTTTCTTTGTAATTATTTTAAGCCTTTTTTCATTATAGCTTTTTCAGCTTATAACATAACATATTTGGTAAGGACTTAATATGTAACATATATTTGTAGACATTTGATATTTAATCAGAATAGTTTTAAAAAAAAACCTTTATCTTCAAGAATGTTTATACAGCTCAAAAGAAAACTGCCATTTAGTAAACCACATGATTTGTCTTTGAAATCAGTCTGTTCACAAAACTTTACACTCGTTGCATAATATTGCTCAAATAAAATCAAGCTGTTATGTCACAATATCAGCTGCTGTTAGTGTATTTTTCGCAAGAGCACGCACCTTCTGAAGCTAGAACCTATATATGAGTCGTAATACCCGCGATATGTCTTTACACTAAATATATGTATACCTTAAAGAACCGTACAGTTTATACCCGAAGTGTGTGCCACGCAACTCATTGTTCTAGAAATGTAACTATTTTTTTTAATGAATGTTTTAGTTTTGTTAGCTCTTAAATACCTTTCTTGCAATGACGCCATCCGAGGAGCAGCAGCCAATTTAATGAAAGAATATATAAGTGATTTCGAAGACTGGTTTCCTTCGGAATAAGTACAATTTTCAGAACTCTTCAAAAAAGTTATTATCTTTCCCCATGGTCAGGAACAGGAAGTAACACAAAGTGAAAATCGAAACACATGCACAGAGTTAAAAATGTTGCTGTTTTTGAATGAGCAAAATTTCATTCAGTCCTTTCCAAATGTTCACATTGCACTTCGCATCTATCTCTCAGTGATGACATCAAACTGCAGCGGAGAGCGATCATTTTCCAAGTTAAAAAGAATCAAAAATGAAGTAAGAAGTTGCATGGGACAACACAGATTGAATATACTTTATCTAATGAGTATTGAAAAGGAACTTGTTAGCTCACTTAGCTTGATTGATGACTTCGCCATGAGAAAAGTTCGGAAACGAAAGTTCTAGTTTGAAATGAATAATAATAAATATTTTTAAAAAATCTTGGATTCTTGTAAATTTATATTAATGATATTTACTTCTATTTATTTTTTGTCTGATTACACTCTGCCTTACAAGTTACACTTCTTATATTATCTGCTTGAAATCATTTTATTTAAATGGACACTAGCTGGACAGGGCCCCAGTTTGAATTGCAGCCAGGGGCCCCCTGCAGTCTTAATCCGCCCCTGATTTCATGGCAACATTTAAGATACAAAACTCATATGAACTATTAGTTCAGTTGACGTATATAAAGTTATATAAAGATAGTAATCTCATGTGTACTAATAGTTCCCTTGATGCTATAAAGTTATATAAATATACAAATCTCATGTGTGCTAATAGTTCCTTTGCTGACTATAACATTTTATAAAGATACAAACCTTGACATCTATAACAATTATTTTTTTAAAAATGCCTTTAAACATATTATTTTAAGAAGTAATCTATGAAACGAGAGTTTAAAAATCCCATATAATATATTTTGTAATAACAATAATATTGTTGTCACCATGATAGAATCCTACAGTTAGCAGAAATTGTTTAGATATGTAAACAACGAAGACAATGTTAATGTGCAATTGGTGTTTTCTCACTTATGTTCTTATTGTATATACGTTCTAAAAATATTTCTAAATAATCCTCAATTTGGAATAACGTCGGTAAAGGAATGCTTAGCAATTTATTGACATGTATCGAAAGTTTATAGGGATCGATGTCAAGTGGCATGCCACTTGATAAAATAGAATGCCTTTTAACAAATAAAACTAGTTCATCTTCAACAGTCGCATTGACTGTAAGACAAAAAAAATATATAATTATTGTCATTAAATACAATTCATAGTTTTAATATTTTTAAAGAAATAAATAAGACGTTTATTAATAATTTTTACTTCGAACGTTACACACTATTCAAATTTATAATTTAAACATAATAAAACATTTATATAAGAAACGTTTTGAATGTTATCTTTCATACTTTTTAAATTACATGTTAATGTATTTTAATAAGTTAAATAAGATATTCGCATTAATCTACTATTCTCAGTTTTGTAAACACAATGTCATATTAAATGTATTAGTACCGGTGCTTTGTAGTGCGTCACTGACGGGAAAATCAATTTGAATGCACCTCCCAAATGGTTTCATTAATTCGTAAATATTTTGTGTTCTCTGCTCATTATGGCTATTTATTCATTTTTATAGTTAAGCAATATTTTTTTTATTGCATGCGTATATTTGAATAAACTTATTTAAAAACGATTAATTTTTACCTTTGAATTCATCTAACTTTTATTTATTTATTAAAAAAATTATTTTCTTTAAAAAAGAAATCTTAGAATGTTCCCACACGTTTTAATGGAATAAGCAACGCTAAGAAGAGTTGAAAGCTTACGAAAACTACATATGTTGTAAACACACTAGATATATACTCTAGATTTTACGATAATTTAGTAAATATAGTCGGATGTCCAAAAGATAGTGTTTTTTTCTACACCTAAATCATATCATGACTTCTTCATCAATATTAAATATTATGCCATGTTTAAGACGTTTAAGGCATTTTTAAAACGTATGTAAATCACTTTAAAATGAAGTGTCTTGACATATAATTAACGCAACCGGTAAACTCAAATAGTTTTTAGTCGTTTAAATAGATTATGTTTAATATTTTCGCTGGAAGAAATCTTAGAAATTACTGCTTTTCAAATGTCCTTAAAACAATATCTTTTAAATTATGATATGTTTTTATATGAGACATAAACGTGTTAATATGTCATTGAAAAAATAATGCGAAAAGCAGTCGTTTTGATTTTAATTTACGAATTGATCATTTTTTCAGGTCTGCGTTTCTCAAGTCGTGCTATATCTTTCTTTTAATTACTTTGAATAAAATATAACAAATTACTTTTTTGTTGACGATACTTGTTTTACATTACCACAGTTGTCAATGTTTATTTCGGCTGCACATCTGTTTAGAGATTTTGATGACACATTGACACACCCACTTTTAAACTCTCAGACCCAAATTCAAACATTAACATCCGATTTTTAAACTTTGTCTATAAAACGTTTTATTATTATTATATTAAAAAAATAATTATCATCTTTTAGTTGCTATTGTGTATGTCCCTATTGCATTCATTCCTGGACATTTTTCGACAAAGCCTGCCTTTAAAATCGGTTAAGCAAATGAAACACGAAAAACAATTATAAATAAAAATAATTGAATCTTAAATTAAAGGTTAACATTTTCAACTGTATAGGATTATTTGGTTTATCCTAAATTTCTTTTCTGGAAGATACACTCTTATCTCAGGTCTAATGCTGATATTTATTTACTAATTATTATTATTATTTGCTAGTTTTTAAAAAGATTTATAAAAGAACAAAAACATATTTTTCAGAGAAATCCTTTTTAATGTGTTTGTTTGATCCATGTATATTTAATACCAATGTGTGTTTGTAACCATAGTGGTTTCTTTGTGTATTTACGCGTCATAATAAAAAAAACATTAAAAAAACAAGTTTTTGATTATAAATCCTTTATATACGAGACAAAACTAAAAGAATCATTATACATAATTCCCGTTGTCTATGTGGATATAATGCTGTTAGGTGTCGCTGCGATCGATTTTGTTTTATAGTGCTACTAATTTTAGAAAGCAGCGCACCAAATTACTGCACCAAAAATAACACTTTTCGAACGATCCGCATAAAATTGTTCAATATTATAATGAATAAATAAAATAAAAATAAATGAAAGTTCTGTATTACGTTGTTTTTAAATCTGATGTGTATTCATTTTGAAAATTTCCGTCATTTTTGAGGGGTGACACACTAGTGTTCATTATAATACGCAGCGCAAGAAAATCCAAAAATACAAAATTTTAGTTATGTCTCGTAAAACATGTTTAATTGAATGCGCACTGACCAGGAATATGTTTATAAAGGTGTTCTTCAATATAATACGCACCACGATACTATAGCAAAAAAAGTTAACATTTTACATAGAAAAGAATAAAATAATTAAAAAATTCATTAATTTAATTACAATTCATGCGATCGATCTGAAATTTTGACACCTCATTATTATCATCAGCATAAAACTGCCTGCAAAATTTCAGCTTGCTAGCTTACAAAGAAGTGGGTTAAAAATCGATATAAGTTTCTTCGACAAGCAAGCAAACAATCAACCAACCAGACACCACGAGTTAATATAAAGGATTAAAAAATGTGGAGGGGAGGAGATTCAGTTAACTATAATTATGAATATAAACATGTACAATGAAATATAATATAAACAACATGGGGGTAAAATAAGAATTTCTTTTTGGACCTGTAAAGAAGAGAAATAATTCTTTTTGTTAAAAAACTTTGTGTTATCACCTCGGAGGTCAATAAAATTGTAATTCCGGTCAGCGTCGCACCACAAGGCTATTGTTTAGAAGGTGTTATGAAGTGTTTAAGCTTTTACATTTAATAATATCGTGTCATTGTGGTACGCCACTTAACTTCGATCCTTACAATAAAGGACACAATGTCAATGAAATAGTACGATTTTCCTATTCCGCGATATTCACTGTCACACAAAAAGTTAAATCAAAACCATGTAACTGGTTGATGCTATTTCTAGAATATAGTTGTTTGAAGACATTTGTAGCATATGTGTACATAGAAAATGTGTAAACTTTTTCATTCTCCTGTTTAGTGACCCAAAATAATACCTACGCAATTTGTACCAGTCTTCGCCATGTTGGCTCTGGTAATACACATAATATGGTAGCATGATGTATTTTTGTCTCATATTTTACTTTAAACTGTATGGTTTTGGTCACAGAGAGAAACTGTTTTCTTAACAATAACCATCAAAGTGGATCACGAAAGTTGACTAGCGAGACAGCACGTATATTCTTCACGATGGAATATCAAACGGTATTTTAAATTAGTGTACTCATTTTAAGCGTTGCTTATGCTCTTGGACTTATTTCTATGTCGCAAAACAAATTATTTTTTTTCCTGAAAATTCGAAAAGTCAACTGACATGTATAGAAGATTGTCCATAAATCAAATTTCCCGTTTACATTCAACATAAAACATAACATTAAAACTACATATTAAATGATATGGTGAAATTTATCTATCATTACATCTAGAATAATTCTGTTTTTTCCATTGAAACTGCTTCCTCCAAGTTTGTAATGTTTCTAACATAAACTCGCAATCTATATATATACATTTTTTAAAAACACATAAAAAAACAAGTTTTTGACTGAAAGAATCAATATACATAGTTTTCAATGTATGTCACGTCTGTCTGTCCCGTCCGTCTGCCCGTGACGCTACTAATTTTAGAAAGCAGTGCACCAAATTACTGCACCAAAAAATAACTCTTTTCGAACGTCCGCATAAAAGTTTTTCAATAGGGAAATAAATGTATTTTAGAAAAAAAATAATAATAAATGAAAGTTCTGTATTACGTGATTTTTTAATCTGATGTGTATTTGTTTTGAAAACTTCCGTCATTTTTTACGGGTGATACACTAGTCTTTATTATAATACGCTGCGCAAGACAATCCTAGAGTACAAAATTGTAGTTATTTGTCGTAAAACATGTTGAATATAATGTGCACCGATCAGGAATATGTTTATAAAAAGTATTGTCAATAAAATACTCACCTTATTGCGCGGTAGGAACGGTTGTTAAATATAACACGCACCACGACACTCTATCTCAAAAATTAACATGGTCATCAAATAAACTGTGAATTATCTCAGGAACTGGTTATAACATCCACTGTAAAGAATCTCAGTAACAGGTCGTCACATCAACTGTGAAGTATCTCAGTAACTGGTCGTCAAATCAACTGTGAAGTATCTCAGGAACTGGTCATCACATCAACTGTGAAGTATCCAAGGAACTGGTCATCACATCAACTGTGAAGTATTTCAGGAACTGGTCATCACATCAACTATGAAGTATCCAAGGAACTGGTCATCACATCTGTGAGCTGTCTGTGAGGCTAATAGACAACAGACTGCCAAGACCAAACGTCAAGCCAGGAATGACCGCATCCAAAACACTCCTGAAGCGACCCCATCGAACTCTTGTCCGACATGCGGACGCAAATTTCGTGCTAGAATAGGGTTAATAAGCCACCAGAGGACACACGTGGCGGCATAGCACAGGACAAATATAAGGAGAGTGGTCATCGTCGACTACGATGGAAAAATGACATTGATGGTCTCGAGACATGCGCACTGAGGTTAGCTACCTGCACCAACCTAGCTTGCCAACCATAAACTGTGATTGGCCAACCCTAGCGAGGGTCAGCTATGTTCGCCAAAAAGGGGGAAAAGAACAGGCACAATCTAACATTTTGAAAAATTGGAAAGGTATGTTTTCGCTGAGGCTTGAACCCAGTACCTCCCGCATGTAAGGCGGATGTGATAACCACTACACTACGAACAAAATGTGAAGTGAACGCAAGAAGCAGTGTTGGTCTCGAAACATGCCCCCCTCCCCCTTTTGAACACACTTCTCTTGATTGATCGACCCCAGCGAGGGATTTGTCATGTGGACGCTATCTTTACTCATTTTAAAGTGAATAAATGAAACTTAAACAACCCGTAAAAACATTTGTTTAAACTATAAATACCTTATATATGAGACATAACTAGGAGTATTGAATTTGTTCAATATAATACACACCGCGCGACAAACATTTACAGACTGAACGTGACTGAACTACCTTTGCTGTAAAACGGGGGGGGGGTATTGTCATCGATGGCAGGAGTGAATTCCAGTGACACGTGAAGGTGACCTATAGCAGACGGCTACAAAGATTTACATAGAGATAAACTAAAATGCATTAATTTAATTACGGTGCATTCAATCAATCTGAAATTTTGAAACAATGCATCGTTAGGTGACACAAGTCTATGTGCACAATTTCAGCTCCAAAGCATCACGGAAATTTGGGTCATTTTTTTTACTTTGGTTTTTAACGTCCGACCAAGAGATAACGACGAACAAGACGGTGAAGTTAATATAAGGGATTCAATAAATACCAGAAAATTCATGTTATATATAAAAAAAAAGGTTAAAAAAAAAGTTACATTGCTCCAGTAATTTTAAGTAATTTTATTAACAACACGGTAAACTTTTTAAAAAATATATATATTTTTTAATCAATAGATTGAAAAAGGGAATGTTGAAGAAAAGATAAAAAGTAGACAAAGTAAAGCTTACAATAAAAAACATATAATAAAAGGCTTGACTTCTCCCTACAACATTATATGTCTTAATAACATGGAATAAATGGCTTGACTTCTCCCTACAACATTATATGTTTTAATAACATATAATAAACCGCTTGACTTCTCCCTACAACATTATATGTCTTAACAACATGGAATAAATGGCTTGACTTCTCCCTACAACATTATATGTCTTAATAACATGGAATAAACGGCTTGACTTCTCCCTACAACATTATATGTCTTAATAACATGGAATAAATGGCTTGACTTCTCCCTACAACATTATATGTCTTAATAACATGGAATAAATGGCTTGACTTCTCCCTACAACATTATATGTCTAAATAACATGGAATATTCATGAAAAAGAATAACGTATTATATGTGCTATATAAAACATAAATAATACAAACAACAAATATATTAATACAAACTGATCATTCGCATTCATCAATAACTTAAACAATTGAATTTCTAATTCAGCAAAATTATTAGGAATTCTTACGAATTATAATAATTACTATAGACTAAAAAGTAAATTGAGAAACACATTTGACCAAACGTTAACAACTGCGTTAACAATGATTGTAAGAAAATATCAATCAATTTTGTCAAGCTAAAAAATACATGATAAATGCTTCATCAACATCAACGAATCCTAAATTAAACAGATTTTGTCTAGTTGTGTAAATATAAGACGTGGTTATTATGCAATTGTTGTTTTATTCTAAAAAATTTCTTTTAAATATATGGAAAATCTATAAAAAGACTTAACTAAGAACACGAGCTTCTTCTCATTATATTCGTTGCATTAATTTATTTGTATTTTGTTATTAATCCATGACGAGACGATTGACCAAAACTATAAATAATAAAATATTCACTGACAAACAGTCAAAATTCAATACGAATTCAAGATTGTGACAAAGGTCCCATGCCTCTGACGTAAGTCAAGGCTTTGATGCGTGTGTATGTATGTAATAGCTAGCAATAGTTTAGTTTATGTTTTATTTACCGAGCCCAAGATTAGCTAGTAATAGTTTAGTTTATGTTTTATTTACCCATCCCAAGATTAACTGGTAATAGTTTAGTTTATGTTTTATTTACCCATACCAAGATTAACTGGTAATAGTTTAGTTTATGTTTTATTTACTGAGCCAAAGATTAGCTAGTAATAGTTTAGTTTATGTTTTATTTACCCCTACCAAGATTAACTGGTAATAGTTTAGTTTATGTTTTATTTACCCATCATTAAGATTAGCTAGTAAAAGTTTAGTTTATGTTTTATTTACCTATGCCAAGATTAGCTAGTAATAGTTTAGTTTATGTTTTATTTACCCATCATTAAGATTAGCTAGTAAAAGTTTAGTTTATGTTTTATTTACCTATGCCAAGATTAGCTAGTAATAGTTTAGTTTATGTTTTATTTACCCATCCAAGATTAGCTAGTAATAGTTTAGTTTATGTTTTATTTACCCATCCCAAGAATAGCTAGTAATCGTTTCGTTTTGTTTTATTTACCCATACAAGATTAGCTAGTAATAGTTTAGCTTATGTTTTATTTACCCATCCAGGATTAGCTAGTAATAGTTTAGCTTATGTTTT
This sequence comes from Ampullaceana balthica, assembly GCA_944989445.1. NCBI lineage: Eukaryota > Metazoa > Mollusca > Gastropoda > Lymnaeidae > Ampullaceana > Ampullaceana balthica. Next base: position 23,942 of record CALYLW010000144.1, on the reverse strand, counting down.
ATTTACCCATACAAGATTAGCTAGTAATCGTTTAGTTTATGTTTTATTTACCCATCCAAGATTAGCTAGTAATCGTTTAGTTTATGTTTTATTTACCCATACAAGATTAGCTAGTAATCGTTTAGTTTATGTTTTATTTACCCATACAAGATTAGCTAGTAATCGTTTAGTTTATGTTTTATTTACCCATCCTATGATGTGCATTTCTAAAATTTCTGTTAAAAATAACAATTCAGGACTCCCAACGTTGAGTAATGGGGTGTGTGATGTTTTAACGATTTTTACCCAGAGACTTTTACTTTGAGGAGCAAGAACTCATTAATGAGACCCCCGTGAGACCGTCAACCAGTCGGGCTGTTGTTACGTCCACCTTACCAGTTCATTAATGTTCAGCTTTTATGGGGCACCTAAGGGCATCTGTAGAAGGTCATCAAGCCACTAACCACGCCCCCTCCCCCAGCCGATCCCATGTGGCCGGAAAATGAGGATGCCATGCGGTCTCACAGTCCTTAATAAAGTTGCCAACATTCTCTTGCCCCACCCTTTATTAAACTTTCTAATTGCTCTCGCCAGAGGGTGTCCTTTGGCGGTCGCCTAGTCTAGCCCTCGTACCATGTCATTATAGTGGGACAGCTAGCGTCCAGTCCCTAGTACCTGAGTTAATATGTCCAGCTAACGTTCAGTCCCTAGTACCTGGGTTAATATGTCCAGCTAACGTCCAGTCCCTGGTACCGGGGTTGATATGTCCAGCTAACGTCCAGTCCCTAGTAACTGGGTTGAGGTGTCCAGCAAATGGGTAGGAGAATGATAGATGTTTATTGACAGTATATCCCTAATTGTAGGGATCGAAGTTAAGTGGCGTGCCACTTGGTTAAAATGACAGAACAGAAAATTGGATGTAACGACCCCAAAGGGAATGTTTTTTAAGATTTACATATAAATCAAAAACTTTATAAAAACTCATAGTTCCAAATTGTTTTAAATAATTATATTTTAAATACATTATTTCTTGCAATTTATTAAAATTTATACTTTTGTTTTTAAATTTAACATATAATAAAATATTTATAAAACACAAGTTTTTAATATTATGTCTCAATGAATTTAAATTATATTTTATTGGGTTAAAAATAAGATTTTAGCAAAACAATGACAAATTAAAAACAGCAGTGTCAGTGCTTTGTGGTGCGGCACTGGTGTCAAAGCTTCTACCTTCTATGGCATCCGTCCATCCTCATGGGATGATGGCGTTTCCTCCTGCTCCTCTACCCCCCTTCCCCTTTCTCCTGGCCCTTTTCTCCTCGCTCTTGACTGTAAGGGAAGCTTCCGCGACTTGGATGCCCTCGCGTACTTTAGCCCGCCAGGAGGTGCGTTCCTCAGCAATGGTTTCCCACGTTTTATGGACTATCTGCGCCAGACTCATGTCTTTCTTGCAGACATCCTTGAAGCGCAAGCAGGGGCGTCCTCTCTTCCGCATACCAGTTGCCAGCTCACTGTAAAGCAGGGCTCTTGGAATGCGCTCCTAGTTCATCCTGCGGACATGTCCCAGCCACCGCAGGCGCCTCTCACTCAGGATTGAGTGCATGCTCAGCATATGACTCCTTCTGAGTACCTCGACATTCGTTATCTTGTCCTGCCACTTGATATGCAGAATCCTGCGCAAGCATCGTAAGTGGAAGCTGTTGAGTTGCTTTGTTTGTTTGGCATAGGTCGTCCAGCACTCGCTGCCATAGAGGAATGTGCTGAGCACGCAGGCCTGGTACACAGTGATTTTTGTCCTAGCAGTGAGCTGTGCATTGTTCCACACTCTTTTATTCACTCTAGCCATTAATGATGAAGACTTGCCGATTCTGGTTTCAATTTCCTTTTCCAGGGAGAGTGTGCTTGTGATGTTACTGCCAAGGTAGGTAAAATCATCGACGACATCCAAGGTGTTTCCCTCAATGGAGATTGCTGGGAAGCAGTCAGTTCCTTGTCTCATAATGTTGGTCTTTTTGAGGCTTATCGTTAGACCAAAATCTTTGCATGCCTCTGAGAACTTGTCGACCAAAAGTTGGAGACCTATCTCTGAATGTGAGGTAAGGGCTGCGTCATCCGCGAAGAGCAACTCTCTAATTAAAACATTTTCCACTTTTCTCTTTGCACGGAGACGGCTGATGTTGTACAGATTTCCATCCGCCCTGGTATGGATGTTTACACCCTCGAAACAGTCCTCGCTTGCATGACGCAGTAGCATCGAGAAAAAGATACCGAAGAGTGTTGGAGCCAGTACACAGCCCTGTTTGACTCCGCTACAAACTGGGAAGGGTTCTGAGGTGGCACCATCGAAGAGCACTGTGCTGTGCATATTGGTGTGGAAGGACTCGATGATGGAGAGAAGCCGCGGCGGGCATCCTATTTTTTCCAATATACGTAGCAGACCCTCGCGGCTGACCAGGTCAAATGCCTTTGTTAGATCTATGAAGGCAACAAAGAGGGCTTTCTGTTGCTCCCGACATTTCTCTTGTAGCTGACGGAGTGAGAAGATCATGTCCCTTGTTGACCGGCCAGCCCGAAAACCGCATTGTGATTCTGGGTAGACATTTTGCGCCAGAATTTGCAGGCGTGCAAGGATCACTCTGGCAAAAGCCTTTCCCACAATACTCAGTAAGGAGATACCACGATAGTTATTGCAATCGCTGCGATCTCCTTTGTTCTTATAAAGCGTAACTATTTTGGCGTCACGCATGTCCTGTGGGATGTGACCGCGTTCCCAGCAATCGCATATGAGTTCGTGCAGAGGCTTCAGTAGTGCTGGCTGGCCGTGCTTAAGGACTTCTGCAGGAATGCCATCGTTGCCTGGGGCCTTCCCATTTCTCAGATGATCGATAGCCCTACCAAGCTCCTCTATTGACGGTGGAGCATCAAGCTGATCTAGAACTGGTAGATCTGGTATTCTTTCTATGGCAGAGTCAGATACTACATTCTGTGTCGCATAGAGTTCTAGATAGTGCTCAGTCCAGCGCCGCATCTGCTTGTCTCGTTCTGTGATCATCTTACCTGATTTTGTCTTGATTGGAGCTGACTTTGAAGTTGTGGGCCCAGTGGCCTTTTTTATGCCTTCGTACATTTGTTTTATATCTCCCTGATCAGCAGCAGATTGAATGCTTTTGCATAATTCCACCCAATAAGTGTTAGCGCAAAAACGTGCAGTCTTCCGGGCTGTGTTTCTGGCATTTCTGAGACATTTCAGGGTGTCAGGTCCTGGGGAAGCTTTGTAGGCCAGTAGAGCTTTTCTTTTTGTCTCCGTCACGGGATTCATTGTAACCCAGTGGGCCTCAAACCAATCTGCATTTTTTCTTTCCTTCCTCCCGAGGACGGCAAGAGAGGTGTTGTAAATAATGTCTCGAATATGGAGCCAATTCGCATCGATTTGTTCTGTCCCTATAGCTTCATGCGGATTGGGGATTTCTTTCTGCGAGGTGTTGGCTTTAAGAGCTTGCTCAAGCTTGGTGTTAAGTTGATAACTTATCTCAGGGCAGTTGATATTCTGCATGTTGATGCGAGTTTTACCCTTGCTCTTTGAGTGACACAATTTCTTTGGTATTAATTTGATTCTGCTTGCGACCAAAGAGTGGTCTGTGTCACAGTCGGCACTGTGGTAACTGCGTGTTTGGAGCACACTGGCCAGATCAGATCGCCTGGTGAGAACCAGATCAAGCTGGTGCCAGTGCTTGGAGCGGGGATGTCTCCAAGACACTTTGTGGATGTCCTTGCATTTGAAGAATGTGTTAGTTACACACAGATTGTGAGTACTGCATAGCTCTAGCAGTCGCTGGCCGTTGTTATTAATTTTACCAATGCCATGTAAGCCAATGCTGGTGGACCAGGCTTTGTGATCTGCACCTACCCTGGCGTTGAAGTCACCGAGGAGGTATAGACTCTCATATGTGGGAATATTTGCTACTGCGGAGTCTAGAGCCTCATAGAAGTTGTCTTTTAACTCTTCTTCGGAGCAGAGAGTTGGTGCATACAGGCTGAGGATATGGGCTGCGCCAGATGATGTTGAAAGTTTAATGCCGAGTATCCTCTCAGTGCCAAGTGCCGCCAGTTCAACGTATGACATAAGAGAGTTTTTTATGGCAAAACCAACGCCATGCTGCCTTGGTCTGTCTGATGGTAGTCCTTGCCAGACAAATGTGTAGTTGGCCTCAACCACTTTGCCGTTTTCAGCCAGCCGCGTCTCCTGTAGACATGCAATGTCGATGCCGAGACGGGAAAGTTCCCTGTCGATGACCGCTGTCTTCCTTATATCTTCCGCACATGAGGGGTCAGAGTTAAAACCAGTGCAGAGGGTTCTGACATTCCAGCTTGCTAAACGAAGTGCTGGTAACTTCTTTCTTATTTTTTCAGTTGGTGCTTGGGTTTTGGCTCGCTTGTTGAGTTGATCACTCTGAGCCCCATGCACCCAATGGGGCAGGCGAGCCATGACGGAACATCACCTTACTGGCTGGGGGCTGCCCAGCTTAAGGCGGGCGGTAGATGCTCAGTGAGACATGGCGATCTCTCCCACCGTCTGGAACGACCCCTGGCGCCTAGCTCTACGCCAATTGAGCAATGGCTTATAACCGGTAACTGCCGCTCCACGTGTTGTGTCTACGCCTTGCGGCGAAGCTGGAGTGACCTGTCCAGGATTGGGTCGAGGAGGTAGAGAAGGAAAATAAAAACCAGACAGGAGGCTACGATAGCCTAGGCAGAGCTTTAGAAAGACCAGCTGTTGCCCAGGCAGCAGGCCCTCTCTCTCCACACAGATGGTGATTCCAGGGGAACAGCTTAGCTGATACAACAAGGTGCCATCTGCATCGCAGGAGTTGCCAGAGATATAGCGCATCGCAATAAAACTGCCTAAGGGACTCCTTCTCCTGATTTTCTGTTAGGGTTTACTCCCTTAGTCTCTCCGTGAACAGGTGTGGCCGCGAGACAGCGGAGGTTTGAGATTGGAGTTTCCCTCTCCTAGATGAGCTACCTATCAAGGTTAACGAGCCCCATCTGCCCGAAGCGGCTGGTTTTAAGGCGCCAGCGGCCCGCCTTCACCCCTTCTCCTGTCAGTTGAAACGTGATCCGCCAGACTTCGTTACAAGTCATACGAGAAGGCCAGGAGTTGGACTTTGGTTAGCAGAGGCTATTATGAGACGCAAGCTATGGGGATATTTCGAGAGGAGTGGGTGCTTATTTCCCACTCCCACCCACGGCAATACTAACCTTGGACACGGTGTCAAAGCTACATATAGGATATCTTACTTGTTTGTGAAATTCCGTTCACCTAACTGAAACGGTACTCAAGCTTTAGTGTTCAAACACACAAAAACATACACACAGACGGACGCACACACATATAGCATATTTTCAAAAGTTGGTTTTTTTAAGCGCAAGAAGGTGTGCAACTTTGAGATTTATCTAAATCTTGATTCCGATTTTTAGCTCGATTATAATACTTCCCCGCTGAACAGCCTAATCAAGAATCAAGAAAGAAAGCCATAATTTAATATCTTCTCAATAATCTTATGAGCAGCTATATTGTTTCGAGCTGACCTACGTATTTCATAATTCAATACCGTTTCTGAGCGGTGCAACGATAATGGGAAATACAATTATAATGAACATCCGATATGAAAATCATGAATGTAATATAGAAACTTTTAAAAAAAAATCTTTATAATGCCAACAGGATTGAAATTCATGCACAGTGTTGTAGATTGTGATTAGAAGCAAAAAGAATAAAAGGAAGAAGAAAAAAAAACAAATTCAAAAACATGTTTAATTTTTACAATACATTACAACCAAAAATTAATAACAATAAATCATTTAAAGATTCACTTTTGCACTGCTTTTGTTGACACATTTGTTAAAGTAATAAATACAGAAATACAAATAAATGTTAGTAAATAATGTAATATTTGATAAGTAGTTTATACCTAATGAGAGCACAATAACACAATCATGAACCTGGCTGAAGACAAATTCAATGGTTCACATGGGCTGTGTGGTTTAATAAGAAGACTTGGAAGGATGTAAGAAATGTGTACTGGTTAATTGATAGCATAAAACTACATCGTATAACAAGAGTCACTGTGTCACCAAGTCCTGAAAGATCTAATGAGCATAGTCACTTACATTGTCAAGTTATAGGAGAAAAAAAGTTTCAATGACCAATCATTTCAGTCCTTCTTGCAAGAAGTGGACTCGAGTTCGGTGACACAGCGGAAATATCTTTTCAGTAGATCGTGGAAATCTGTCAATTGATTTACAGCAAAAGAAAAGACTTTCATTTTTTATTGTTGAAGCGGAATTGTAAAGTTGTTATTGAATCGTAAAGTTGTTATTGAATCGTAAAGTTGTTATTGAATTGGAAAGTTGTTATTGAATTGTAAAATTGTTATTGAATGGTAAGGTTGTTATTGAATTGTAAAGTTGTTCTAAATGTAAAGTTGTTATTAAATTGTAAAGTTGTTATTAAATTGTAAAGTTGTTATTAAATTGTAAAGTTGTTATTTCTGACATATCGTCAAATCTGAATGATTTCAACCCTTCAGAAACATAAACGTGATAAATGCATTCGTAAATTGGCAGATGCATAAACATGATAAATACACTCGTAAATTGGCAGATAATTCAATAGAGCTGCTATAGGACTCCTGTCCTATAAATAATGTTTTTAGCTCCTATAAATATCAAAAAGTAACTTAACCGTGCATCTCAAATATAAAAAGACCTTAAGTTAAATTGATTTATTCTCACTGACCTTGTTAAATGCCAAGAGAACAATAAGAAGGCTTTACGTTTATGCCCTGATAAAATCACCCGAGTACAGTGGAATTACATATTAGAGAAAGAATATCTTAAAATTAATATAATAACTTAGGAAAGCAATAATCGTATGTAATAAATAAGATACAGTCTGTAATTAATAAGATAATATTAGTCAGCGGGTATTCTTGCAATATATTGACTTTATAAAAGAAATAATTTTTAGAGATCGAGTCAAGTGACTGCAGATACAGACTACATTGTTGTGTAGTAAATTTGACAAAATTTATATGAAATTAATTTCATAGTTTCAACACAATGCATGTAAAAATACGATGTTAAAATATGATTATTCCTTTGAAGACTTCATTTATATAAATATTTATAAATTAGATAAATTTCAACATTTAGTAATCACAGGTTACTAATAAATTAATATAACTAAAAAGAAAAAAAAATGTATTTTACTTCCACTTCCACATAATTGTTCATACAAAAACACATCAAGATCGATGCTGTATCGTGCGGCGCAGCACGTCTAATATGATAACACGACGAATTTCTAAAAATATTCGTATTGCAGGTACAACCTGGATAATAATATTCTTCATTGATATCATCATTATTAGGTCCAGGTTTGGAAAGACATCAGCTATCATGACCTTTCATTTCTCTCTGGCGTTTTCTGTTTCATGGAAGACGTTATTGAAAACGTTTTGGAAGTACAATGCAAAATGGTTGTTTACGTCATCATTTTAACATGTGTGTTTACGTCATCATTTTAACATGTGTGTTTACGTCATCATTTTAACATGTGTGTTTACGTCATCATTTTAACATGTGTCTTTACGTCATCATTTTAACATGTGTGTTTACGTCATCATTTTAACATGTGTGTTTACGTCATCATTTTAACAAGTGTGTTTACGTCATCATTTTAATATGTGTGTTTACGTCATCATTTTAACATGTGTGTTTACGTCATCATTTTAACATGTGTGTTTACGTCATCATTTTAACATGTGTGTTTACGTCATCATTTTAACATGTGTGTTTACGTCATCATTTTAACATGTGTGTTTACGTCATCATTTTAACATGTGTGTTTACGTCATCATTTTAACGTGTGTGTTTACGTCATCATTTTAACATGTGTGTTTACGTCATCATTTTAACGTGTGTGTTTACGTCATCATTTTAACATGTGTGCTTACGTCATCATTTTATGATGTGTGTTTACGCCATCATTTTAACATGTGTGTTTACGTCACATCTGAGATGATTGGAATTATTACCCCCCCCCCACTAACCAGGGAACATACCAGGAACATCTCCTCGTTGTGAATGTTTACAAATGTGATCACCTCATTTTGAAAGCTCTTATATGAAATAAGTATGTCCTTCACACACATTGTCACACAGACGCTGCTTCTATGCAGAAGATAGTTGCGTCCACAGACCATGACAGATGATCTGTTTGGCAAGTGATGCAGCGTTCACAGGCCACGGCTTTGTGGGTTCCACGCATTACCCAGCCGCCTAACTACATGTAGTGATAGGTACCCATTCGGAGCGGGGTGACTCAGGGACGCCCTAGGCCCCGGGAACAAACCCTTCACACGGATTCGAACCCGTGACCATCGGTACGACAGTCCATTGCGCTGCCACTCGACCACCGCGTCCCTTGACAGTGTATTTATGCCATTTAAGATAAATATATTATTATTCTCAGAAGGATATGTTAAGTAGCGCATATTGTTTATTGACAGTGTATTTACAGTGTATGGAGATATACAACGTTTTCATATTTGTAGACATGTAAAATTGTGTGCGAATAATTTATTTTGTCCTATTTACTGCAATGAAAGAATTGTTTGCTTTTGAAAATCCTTTTTACCAATTCTTTTATTTTTAAAAAAATTGTTTAAAAAACAATGTCGAATGTTTTTTTTTACTTGTGTCCATTGACTCGTCCTGGGGGAACCAGTCATGCTTGTTCCCTGGAGGAACCAGTCATACTTGATACCTGAGGGAACCAGTCATACTTGATCCGGGGGAACCCGTCATAATTTGTACCTGCAGGAACCAGTCATAATTGATACCCGAGGGAAGCAGTCATACTTGGTCCCGGGGAAGCAGTCATACTTGGTCCCGGGGAGCCAGTCATACTTGGTACCTGAGGGAACCAGTCATACTTGGTACCTGAGGGAACCAGTCATGCTTGGTCATGGGGAACAATTCATACTTGAAACCTGAGAGAATCAGTCATAATTGGTACCTATGGGGAACCAGTCATACTTGGTACCTTAGGGAACCAGTCATACTTGGTACCTGAGGGAACCAGTCATACTTGGTCATTGGGAACAATTCATACTTGAAACCTGAGGGAATCAGTCATACTTGGTACCTATGGGGAACCAGTCAAACTTAGTACCTATGGGGAACTAGTCATACTTGGTACATTAGGGAAACTGTAATACTTGGTACCTATGGGGAACCAGTCATACTTGGTACCTGAGGGAACCAGTCTTACTTGGTACTTGAGGGAACCAGTCATACTTGGTCATGGGGAACAATTCATACTAGAAACCTGAGGGAATCAGTCATACTTTGTCCCTGAGGGAACAAGTCATATTTAATCCCGGGGAACCAGTCATACTTTGTACTTGGGGAAAACAGCCACTCTTGTTCTATGAGGGAACGAGTCATACTAGGTCTCTGGCGGAACTAGTCATATTTAATCCCTTAAAACCAGTAATATTTGGAACCTGAGAAATATAGTGTTTGTTATATAAACTACATAGAACGATATAAGTCTTTTACTAGCGTCATTTCGCTAGTTTAGAACCTTGTTAGAAATTTATCTAGCTGAATATTGACATGCAAAAATTACCGTTAATTCTCAGGTAGTCAAATCAATGATTATTTGAAATCAATCCTAACGATTAGGCAACAATTTACAAATTAAAGACCAACAATGTTTTTTCTCACTTCTGCAGTTAAATCACATTTTATTGTTTCCTCATGTAATCAGATTAGTTTTATTAATATCTTTGCCCTGGTGATTTTTTTTATTTTGTGTGTGTGTGTGTGGGGGGGGGGTGGATAGTATTAAATCTAATTTTTCATCAATTTTTGAACCCCGTCTGAGCTGAAAATGTGCACTGTTATCAAATCAATATACAAAATGATCTTACATATCTAGATGGTCTTATATATCTAGATGGTCTTATATATCTAAATGGTCTTATATATCTAGATGGTCTTATATATCTAGATGGTCTTATATATCTAGATGGTCTTATATATCTAGATGGTCTTATATATCTAGATGGTCTTATATATCTAGATGGTCTTATATATCTAGATGGTCTTATATATCTAGATGGTCTTATATATCTAGATAGTCTTATATATCTAGATGGTCTTATATATCTAGATGGTTTTATATATCTAGATGGTCTTATATATCTAGATGGTCTTATAAAATCTAGATGGTCTTACATATCTAGATGGTCTTACATATCTAGATGGTCTTACAGATCTAGATGGACTTACATATCTAGATGGTCTTACAGATCTAGATGGTCCTACATATCTAGATGGTCTTACATATCTAGATGGTCTTATATATCTACATGGTCTTATATATCTACATGGTCATATATATCTACATGGTCTTATATATCTACATGGTCTTACATATCTAAATGGTCTTCAGTGAGAGCCATCAGCCATTGAAAGGCAACTATCTTAATTAAACTATTGCTTTGGTTCACGGCTGTAAACTTGTATAAAACTTGTTCACAGCTGTAAACCGGTATAAAACTTGTTCACAGCTGTAAACTTGTATAAAACTTGTTCACAGCTGTAAACTTGTATCAAACTTGTTCACAGATGTAAACTTGTATAAAACTTGTTCACAGCTGTAAACCGGTATAAAACTTGTTTTAATCGATTTTCAGTCAATTAGACAAATAAGATTAAAAATAAACATCGTAATCATTCATGAGTCAGAATTAAAATGTTTAAACATTTGTTTCATGGTGTTATTTTTAAAATAATTTTTGTTTTTAATGGGAATGTTATCTTTATAATCTCAAGGGTGTCACAAACTGAGTAAGCAATTATCTGAAAACTTTAATCGTAACCGATTATTGTATCAAAAGATATTTAACAGAAACGTATTCTTTAAAGTTGTAGGTGTAGAAACCCTTCACTAAGTAACGAATAAAGGGGATACCACTTTCATGTTTTCGTAGAATGCAAATAATGTAGTAGTCGTGCAAAATTCACATCACATGCCAATATTAATATTTATATTTGTCTTGTTTACATAGTTTTCCACTATTTTCAATAGAGAGGTATATAAATAAACATTTTTGTAAATTATGGTAAATTTTAAAACTCTTTTGTTTTTCATAGCCACATTAACTATTATTTTATCAAATAACAAAACTGGTTTTATTTATTGAAAGCTTAGTTAAACAAATCTGAACATTTAAAATAAATAATTACTTTCCTTGATACAATGCCTCTTCTATCTATCTATTCTATGCATCAGGGGTCGGCGAACATGGGTAAATTACCTCATTTGGGGTAACGAGGGAATATTTGGGGGCGCATAACACTGAGCCCTACAATATATTGAAGGAAAGAAAGTAAATTTTTTAAAGGACTACCATAATGCGCACTGTGGGAAGTTTAGGCCCCTTCTGTACACCTTTTCGTTGCACTATCTATGAGCAATTCTGCGGTGCATGCTGTAAAAGCTTAATATGGCTGGTCAAGTTACAAGTCTTTAACACACTGTGGTCTGGTAACAACTGTGTTTTATTACTATATACAATTCACTGTGATCAACTGTACAATCAACTGCCTAAGCAGCTCGTATGCAATCAACTACCATCTACCTCAATCAACCCCGGTTGCATCTTGAACCGTACATTTATAGCCAGCTATTCTCTCAGTCCTTAACCAGGCACGCTTACAGTTCACCTCTTAACCCACGTGTTTCATACCAGGTCAAGTCATTGAATTCTCATACAATGTAAACACAACAACACGTCTCTTACATCTCCCTTCTAACAAAAACAAATGAATGACCCAGATTTTCTCCCAACTCCGGGAGCGTGTTCTTCATGCTCTATTTCTGGTGTGTCATACTCGAAATTATCTGTCACACCTCTCCTTCCACGAAAAGCCTGTCTCAGCATGTTGTTGTTTCGTCTGTATGTCACACCATCGTTAGTCTTAACAATGTATGACCTTGGCGTCATTGCTGCCGGCACGACGACTGCTGGCTGCCAAGAGCCTTTATTTTCTTTCTGAATAGTTGCGTTGCTTACACGCTGAGAGTGTGTACGTCTGTTGATTATGTTTGATTCATTGTAATATTTCTTCTGTTGTGACCTCTGATATTTGTTGCTTATTACGCCATGAATTTTAATCAGATTCAGCTTCAGACACGCTTGCAGATTTAAGAATAGGCTTTGAGTGCGTCTTGACTATTTGAAACTCTAGCACTTCTATTTTGTCTTTCACCGAGCATTTGATTGATGTTTTGCCTACAACAGGCATTATTTCCTCACTGTTTGTAGTGAGCCTTGCTGTTGGTTTCTGCATTCCTCCTATTCTTAGTTGACTAAACAATCTGTGTGGCAGAATGTTTACTTGTGCACCTGTGTCCAGTGTGAACATCACTAGCCTCTGTTCAAGCGTAACGATTGCCCTCAATTCATGACTCGTTGCTTGTTGCGTGGACACACTTCCTATGCAGAATGCTTCTTGATTACAGTTCACGTGATCTTTCAGTTGACGGTTGATAACTTTTACCCGTTTTGACTTGCATACAGCAGAAAAGTGATTCAATTTTCCACAGTTGTTGCATAATTTTCCATAAGCAGGACATTTTCTAGGTTCATGGTCTCTTCCACAATACTTGCACTGGCCTGCCCTCATGTGTGCACTTGACCTTTGAGCTCGCTTGACATGTTGACTTGTCTTGTTCGTACTTGATCTCTCATGTGCCTCTGAGTTTACAGCCTGAACATTCTTTTGTTCATTTAACGCTTTGAGCTGCCATTCTGACGTTTCCGCCGCTTTGCATATAATTTCAACCCTATTCAAATTCAGGTCTACTTCTCTTAGTAATCTAGCCCTGAGATATTCATTATTTATTCAAGCCACAATTCTGTCCTTTATTAACGACTCTGTTAAATTTTGAAATTCACAAGTCTTTGCTTTAAGTTTAAGCTCTGTGATAAAATTATCGAAACTTTCTCCCTCACCCTGCTTTCTGGAGAAAAACACGTGTCTCTCGAATGTCACATTCTTTTTTGGCAAACAATAATTCTCGAATTTCAGTAATAAGCACTTCACTGAATGAATATCCGTGTCACAATCGTCACATACCTGTTCAGTCCATTGGAATGTTTTGTACACTTCTACCGCTTCCTGGCCTATAGCATGCAGCAGTGTCATGCTCTGTACTTCTTTGCTTTTTTGTGTCGAGTCCACTGGCTATCTTATATATCTGGGAAGACTGCTTAAATCTCTTCCAGTTGGCAGCAATGTTTCCTTGTAGCTCAAGTGGTTGTGGCGGGTGGAGTCGGTCCATCTGTCATGTAATAGGTATGGCGTCTGTATTTCAAATATTCTTGAGGTCCTTTACTTCTGACACCATGTAAAAGATATGGCGTCAGTACTTCAAATATTATGAACTCCACCACTTCTGACAACATGTAGTAGATATGGCGTCAGTATTTCAAATAGTCTTGTAGTCCAAAACTTCTGGCACTATGTAGTAGCTTATTATGGCTAGTCGAGAGACAAGTCTTTAACACACTGTGGTCAGGTAACAACTGTGTTTAATTACTATATACAATTCACTGTGATGAACTGTACAATCAACTGCCTAAGCAGCTCGTATGCAATCAACTACCATCCACCTAAATCAACCCTGGTTGCCTCTTGAACTGTACATTTATAGCCAGCTATTCTCTCAGTCCTTAACCAGGCACGTTTACAGTTCACCTCTTAACCCACGTGTTTCATACCAGGTCAAGTCATTGCATTCTCATACAATGTAAACACAACAACACGTCTCTCACAC
>CALYLW010000143.1:372423-424923 GCA_944989445.1 Ampullaceana balthica | reverse complement strand
AACACCCTGTAAGTCAGTCAGAATTTTTTTTTACAAAATTTAAGTTTATAGCCGCAGCATGTGAACATGTAAAAAATATAATCTACATTAAATTCATCATCATTCACCAACATTAACTTCATCATCATTCACCAACATTAATTTCATCATCATTCATCAACATATTTTACAAATTATTTATAAAATTATCAGTGTGCTCAAACTCTTACTTTCCAAAAATCTTTATTACATCTTTCATAAAAAAAGTTACTCACATAAACATTGCATACAATTAACTAGCAGTTTTTATTCATTGCTTTTTTTATAAACTAATTTCATAAAAAATAAAAACAAAAATTGACCAAATTACCACATAACATATTTTTTTGAAATACACAAAAATTTTCAATTAAGATTTTTATTTCAGTGAGAAGACCAGCTTTTAATTTGTTTAATCTTTAAAAAATGTTTTTTGGGGGGAGGTAGGGGGTGGTATGTTGAGGTTTGTGACTTAAGAAATACATAATTCCTCAATTCCCTGATTTAGTAGTCTATATTTTATTCGTTTTTTTTAAAGACATCTATGAAAATAAACAAAAACAAATTTCAATGATGCTGTTAAAACCTCTCAGAGACATAGTATCAATCTTATTGATGACATGGTCTGCAGGGTGAATGTGTGAATGTTTGAATGTGTGAATATGTGAATGTTTGAATGTGTGAATCAACTAAATCCTGGATTGTTGAAAATAAAAATATTTTTATATTGCAATGTAAATATTTACAAATGTTCATTTTTGTCCTGTACACAGCAGAAGATATTTACCACCAAACAAAATATCAAGGAAGGAATGATCATATAAACAATTAATGTTGACAAGAAATATATGCACATTAGGAATGTCTTTTTAAATGGACCAGATATCAAAAGTTGTTAGCACCCTGTAATTGTTCTAGGAAAACAAGATTTCCTTAAATATTTATATGTACTATCTAAATTTTTGAAATAACTAAATATTACAATTTTCAATTGAGAGGTTAATTTTATTACTTTGGAAGTCGGAATGAAGGACATATATATATTGTATATTAAATACAGAAATATTAACTATAATAAAATTCGGACTGACTTTGTAAAACATTTTGACTAAGAGTACAAGCTGTTATCTTGGGATTAGTTTGCCTGAAACTGGGTTGATTTTAAGGAGAGCTTTTTTTATAAATGATTGTTTATGAATCCTAATTTATTCATTTATGACAACTGTATGTACAAATTTTTCCTAATCATTGGACCACATTTTGATCATTGGATCGTTCCAGTAAGGCGATGAGGTCAAGATTGCACTCAAGAAGTTTATGTAAAAACAAGACATCATATCCTCAATAATTTTAAAGAATGACGTCATAAGATCCATTGTAGACAGTAGACTGGTCTCTGTACCATGAACAGAGGAGGAGGAATAAAAAGAAGCACCTGTATTGAAATATCACAGTTGGGGGCTGGTGGCGACATGAAGGACGTGGGTCATGACCTGAAATAACAAGAAAACTGTTAGGTGACATACTCACATTATATCACACGCATGTATGGGCCATTGGTTACAATAAAATTCAAGGTTAATTATTTCAAAATATCACTTTGTAAAAGACTATAGATATCCTTTGTCTAATAACCCGCAGGTAAACCTTCCCAAAAGTCTTACCAAATCTACAGTACCCTATATAATAGCTTCTACAGTACCCTATATAATAGCTTCTACAGTACCCTATATAATAGCTTCTACAGTACCCTATATAATAGCTTCTACAGTACCCTATATAATAGCTTCTACAGTACCCTATATAATAGCTTCTACAGTACCCTATATAATAGCTTCTACAGTACCCTATATAATAGCTTCTACAGTACCCTATATAATAGCTTCTACAGTACCCTATATAATAGCTTCTACAGTACCCTATATAATAGCTTCTACAGTACCCTATATAATAGCTTCTACAGTACCTTATATAATAGCTTCTACAGTACCCTATATAATAGCTTCTACAGTACCCTATATAATAGCTTCCCAAAAATCTTCTCATATCTACAATGCCCCTAGTAATAAATCGCCACAATGTCTTCCTCACATCTCCTGACCCCAGTGTTCACCTGCTCAGTGTTCACCTACCCAGTGTTCACCTATCAGTGGTTCCTTCTCTTCCTGTACAAGAAACTCGGCTGTGATCTCTGCTTCTCAAAACTGCTGGCAGAATGCCTGATGACTGGAATGTTCTGGTTCCCCAGGGGGTCATGGTTTGATGGACTCGACTGTTGGCTCATCACACGGCTGACAAACGTCTTCACTGTCTCCTGGGCTTTGTCTTCTGCCATGTTACCTGTTGACAAGATCATTCGGTTAAGTTTTGACGATTGGTGTTAGGGTGTTGTAAAACACCTTTTAAAGATCATTCCAAGGGGTGATTTGTAACAAATGTTTGTAAGATCTCTTAATTTTTTCCCCTTCAAATTATTGTTTGTGTTAACAAAGAGAGATAATCCAAATAATGCCCAATAAGAGTTACTTAGATTTCGGTAACCTCATAGCTGATGCTGTAAAGAAGGAATGTTTTTAATTGGGGTAGAACCAAATAAAGAGGTAAGAGGACATGTTTATTGTGTTTGACAATCAAGTGGTTGTGTTGTTGTTGTGTAGTGTTATTTGTTGGTAAATTGTGCTTCTTGTTTAGTGTGCCGTTGTGACGCTTGCAGTTATTCAAATAAGATATTCCACATGGGACTTTAGCTGGATTATTTTGTCCAAGTCAGTAGCTAAATGATTTTTTTTTACATTCCCCAAATAAAAAATTGAAGATGATTAAGAGGGGGGCGGGGTGGAGGATTAAATAGTGAGGTCCTTCCCCTTAACGAGTAGCTCTGGGGCATCTTGGGTCTCCCTTCAATTGTCAGAGACTGGCCTCTAAAGCCGCGCCTCGGGGTATAGACGTCAACCCAGGGAGTCTTTTGTGTGCTGACCACGGGTCAGTGACGAGTTAATGGTGACGCCTGGTAACAATAACCTGGGATGGCGGTGGTTATTACAGGTATCTATGACAACTGGATCAGCGGGGGGACACGGTCTTTGGTGACACATGTCATGCGTGGTGTCAATCGCTTGTCGTCATGGTAGGCGTGGTAAGATTAGGGTGGCCAGCATTTAACCTTTAAAGGGTAGGATAATTGGGGAGAGGGCCAAATCTGAGGAACGCACCGGATGGAGCATTGTGATGACGTCTGACTTGTTGAATGTGCGTGTGTGTGTGGATGTCCTTTTAGTTTAAAGTTATTTGGTGCATGCAAACGGCCATGGTTGGTCCATTGAGATAAAGAAGTGTGAATGATACATCCCCCTAATTCCAATAGTTAACAATTATTGTTTGAAGTGGCCACACACACACACACACACCTACACGCCAGAATTGACCAACACACACCTACACGCCAGAATTGACCAACACACACCTACACGCCAGAATTGACCAACACACACGTACAGGCCAGGATTGTCTACACTCGCCGAGATCGGTCACACGCACTTACTTACACACCGGGAGTGACCACACGGACGCACTCGCTGTTAAAGGGTCAAGTTTCACAAGAGCTCTAGAACCCATCATTGCGGCCCTCATTCAAGTCTCGTACTTAGGTAATAATTAACTACGTGCTGTTTCTCACACAAGTTTCTCGTGAGGTATTTTCCTTGTAATCTATGATCGGGGCACTTGGTGATAGTCTTCAAGCAAACCTATGGCACTCAGTGGCGTAGCTAGGTAGGGGTAGTGCCGCCTTGGACGAGACTTACACTTACATATTGCCGCCCCCATGCACGAAAATATTCGGCAGTTAAAAGCACCCTCACTTCACTTAACTTCATTTAACTTCACTTCATTTCACAGAACAGAAATTCCTGTGTGGACCAGCCCTCCACACTCGGGAAAGGAATAAAAACGTTATATCATACATATGACGCAATAATATTCTGTATAGAAGGAGCGTCTGTAACAGATAAGATAACAATCTATTCGACAGCCATCTAAGCTTTTATATATTATATATTTTAATAATACCTTTAAAAAATGGCTTCAAAAGCTTGGCCCAACACGAAACAGCCCGCAAGTCAATAAAGATGCGCATACCGATCTAAGAACTTTGGGCCCAACAAAAATTGCGAGAACAGCTGTCGAATAGAGGAGAAGGGGTGAGTCTGACATTACACATTTTTTAAAGCGTATGCCGAGGGGTAGGGGGGATGGCGCTCGATCAGATTTCAGAAGGAATTCGTTGTCGGAATGTAAAAGGAGGGGGGGGGGTTAGAGTGGTAGTCAATGGAGGCTGATATCAGATCAGAAACTTATGTCTGTGGTAAGTGTAATAGAGGTAGACAGATAGATTGCTGGGCGAGGGCAACAATAATAATAATAATAATAATTAACCCTTTTCAGACCATGACGGCCTATGGGGCAAGTGAAGTAGCGTTCACAAGTTTCCTTGAGCCACCACTAACGAGCAGGGGATTGTGTGGTTAGCACAACGCCCCGGGGGCCTTGCCAGCACCTCCTGTAACAACGTACGTCACAAATTGTTGCAATTTCGCACTGCCCCCCCCACCACTAATGTCACCCCGACAAGCAACACCCTTCCATATCGACACCCTCTGTTGACCATGTGATCAACAAGCCTCGCTTCCACCAGGAACTGTGGACAACGTCACGACACATTCCTGGCATATCTGTAGCGGTCAGTCCCTGTCATATCTGTAGCGGTCAGTCCCTGTCATATCTGTAGCGGTCAGTCCCTGTCATATCTGTAGCGGTGAGCCCCTGGGACAGATCTCCACGGAAACTCAACTCAAGGTGATATAATGGCGCAACAAAGAGAAGTTACTGATGGCAAATTATACTCCACCGACATCATCCCCATCACACACACTATCACCCCAACTTGTTCACGTGACTTCCTACCCGGCAAATGTCAGAGACTACTTTCATCAACAACCTATTACACTCCTAAATTGTTTAGTATACTGTTGATTATTATCATTGGTAAAAAAACAACACTATATTCTCTAATTGTGCATGGTATTGTTAAACAAAATAGCTTTTTAAAATATCTATAATTACACTATAACAAAAATATCTCTTCAAAACCTCCTTTAAAAAATCACACCACTCTTTCCCCCCCCCAAAAAACTTTTTAAAAATCTCTATATAAATGTTTATTGAATTTATTGGAAAAAAAAGTATTTTAAAAATATCACCTTACTTTACAAAACAGTATATTACAACGGTAGCCAAAGCGAGGCTCGTATGTGTTCACATTGAGGCTCGTATGTGTTCACATTGCGGCTGGCGTACAATTTATGAAAGATATGTTGCAAGGATTACTAGAAGATTTCCAAACCAGATTTAATGACCCATAGTGTTTTAATGCGGCTCTCAACAATTTGATATATTTTAAAATGGCTCTCAGTGACTGCAGGTCTGGCCACCCCTGGTATATTGTGTCTGGCCACCCCTCCACCCCTGGTATATTGTGTCTGGCCACCCCTCCACCCCTGGTATATTGTGTCTGGCCACCCCTCCACCCCCGGTATATTGTGTCTCGTCTGGCCACCCCTCCACCCCTGGTATATTGTGTCACGTCTGGCCACCCCTCCACCCCTGGTATATTGTGTCACGTCTAGCCACCCCTCCACCCCTGGTATATTGTGTCACGTCTAGCCACCCCTCCACCCCTGGTATATTGTGTCACGTCTGGCCACCCCTCCACCCCTGGTATATTGTGTCACGTCTGGCCACCCCTCCACCCCTGGTATATTGTGTCACGTCTGGCCACCCCTCCACCCCTGGTATATTGTGTCACGTCTGGCCATCCCTCCACCCCTGGTATATTGTGTCACGTCTGGCCACCCCTCCACCCCTGGTATATTGTGTCACGTCTGGCCACCCCTCCACCCCTGGTATATTGTGTCACGTCTGGCCATCCCTCCACCCCTGGTATATTGTGTCACGTCTGGCCACCCCTCCACCCCTGGTATATTGTGTCACGTCTGGCCACCCCTCCACCCCTGGTATATTGTGTCACGTTCATCAGACACTTATTCCTTAATATGCCCCCCCCCCGCTGATTCCGTCCCCACTCAGCTAATGATCAAACTTTAATATATTTTTATACAATTTTATAAACATCAAATAAAGTTTGAGGGTGAGTGCTTTAATGCATTGTTTTGGCTCAACCTACAAACTCAGAAGTTGTGTGTTTGTTTGTTTTTTTCTATTTGCGATCCTCTCAACGGGTTTACACAAGATTTTTTTTTACAAAGAATTTTTCTTACAAAGAATTTTCTCATATCTAACTAATCGCACTCTCCAAACTTTAAGGCAGAATTTGACCTTTGGAAATACGCAAACATAACATGCGTGTTTGTATAACACCTGCGCCCCTCCCTCCCCTCGCATTTAATTTAAGGTGCACCCCAGCCCAACTTAAGCCACCCCTTACACCGCCCGTCCGTGTGTTGTACCGTGAGAACCAGGAGTGAGATCTGCCAGGGAACCCGACACCTGACGGAGGTGGGCCTAAGAGTTCACCTGGCGACACCTGGCGGTGTGGCATAGTGGACGAGATTAGACAACTCTTCTATGGTGTTCAACCACGTCCTCTTACTTCAGTTCTCATCTCTCCACATTTTGTTTCTTTCCATACACATCTGCCGCTTCTTTCATACTTAACATCCATAGAAAAGTAGTCGGACAAAGTTCAAAGATGTCGAATTAAACGTTTTGTTTTTTTTTAAATTAGGAGGAAGGGTGATAGTATTGAGAGTATCGAAACGGGGTTATTTTAAAATAGAAATGACGTCATGCTCATTTGACCAATGGTGTGACAGGGAATATAAGAACATCCAACAAAATAGTAACTTACGTTTCAATTTCAATCCGAGTTTTGAAAAAACCTAATCATATTTTCTCATCCCCTCACCGCCCCCCCCCTTTTTTTTTCTCTCTCTCTTTCTCACTCTCTACTAGTCACAATCTCACGTGTGTTTTTTTCTTCGAACACTCGGCGTGCAATGATAAAACTAACATACGAGAGAAAATGTCTTTATGGCTTTATGTGTGTGTGTGGAGGGGGGGGGGATCAAGTGTTCACTAGGAAGGAGTAGGCAATAGGAGGTGGGACTAAGTCCACTGTTTAGCTATAATCCTCTGCATGTAAAATGTGAGTAGCTATTCAGTGACGTCGCGGTCCCACGGTATCACCAATCGTTCCTGTGTGGTCCTTTGTGTGTCCGCAGTTAACACTCGGGTGCCGCAATATTGCAGTATTTATCCTTTCAATTAGGGACTACGTCCTACCTCCACGCTACGCCTACCTTCACGCTACGCTCACCCACCGCCGCTCTATAACAGCAATTGGCGTCAGGCGTTTGATAAGTGCCTCGTCTCAACAGGCGGGAAAGGCGCGCGTCACGCTGTTAAGACGCCTAATCCAAACACAAACCTGGCGTCACACAGCCAGTGCACGAGCGGCCCACCCCCTTCCCGTACCCCACCCACCCAATCTTAATTTTTGATGACGAGAGGAGCATACGCCTCTGGTTACGATTCACTTGTTCCAAGCTGTCGTCGCCCTTTGTAGGTTGTGGAAAAACGCATGCCAAGCGCACGCTCAGTTTGAAAGCGGCAAAAAAAAACCAAAATAATAATAATAATAAAATTATTGCACGACCATTTAGATATTATTTAGGGGGGATAATATTTTAGTTCGGGGCTTTTAAAAAATAATAATTTAAAACTTTGTTTGTATTTGTGGATATTTGAATTTGATCGTTGGCCGTGGCGGTGAGGGGGGGGGGAGGGTAAGGTCCCCGTAGCAACGACAGTTTGTTTATATTACTGCTTAGTGACGACCTGCTCGAATATTAAACTTCACATTTGGAGATTTATGACATCCACGCCTCTGACCTACAGCGGAGTGGCGGTGTGGGGTCCATTGGTACAGATCAACAATCACGGATCGCACGGATATCTGTTCTATTTATAAAACGGGAAGAAATTAAATCATAATAAGGTACATAAAAGAAAGAGCGCCCCAACGACCAGAAGCGCCCTGTCACACACGGGGGAAGTGCACCCCGACTGTTGTGTGAGGCGATCATCGTTCGTCACGGGTAGGGCTACCAACCAACATACGTCTACATGAGGGCTACCAACCAACGTACGTCACGGGTAGGTCTACCAACCAACATACGTCTAAATGAGTGCTACCAACCATAGTACGTCACGAGTAGGTCTACCAACCAACATACGTCTAAATGAGTGCTACCAACCATAGTACGTCACGAGTAGGTCTACCAACCAACATACGTCTAAATGAGTGCTACCAACCATAGTACGTCACGAGTAGGTCTACCAACCAACATACGTCTAAATGAGTGCTACCAACCATAGTACGTCACGGGTAGGGCTACCAACCAACGTACGTCATAATGAGGGCGAGGGCTACCATTCAACGTACCAAAACATATTTTTAATGATGAACATTTTCTTTCACTCTACAATGTTTTTGTTGATTCCACGTCCGAAAGAAGGTGAGGGGGCGTGGTCATCTCGAAATTAACCATTAGTTTGTGCTAACATAACCGATTGATAAAACCTACTATTTGATTTATCGTTAATGAAAATATCTATTTTATTCCTTTAAGATTTATCCAATAATGATAATGATTTACTCATAGACACTAGGCAAATATTGATGGCAAGTATTGAAAATATTACTGTTGGTTGTTGGCTGTTGGCTGTTGGTTGTTGGCTGTTGGTTGTTGGCTGTTGGTAATTACTCATCAAATTAACTTCTCCCAATCCTGACAATAATTCAAGAATTAAAATGACGGAATGGCGGTTATTTTTGTGTCAGGCTGTGTCCCTGTTGAATCTGGCGTCCACATGCTGTAACCAGGTCATGGGAATCGCTTAACTCCTCATTCTGTGCCGCCCACCAGAGGGCGATGCACCACGCCAATCAATAGTTACCACACGGTGCTGCCGTCGGTTATTATGTAAGGGCGGGGGAGGGAGATAATGGGTGGGGGTGTAGGGAGGAGTGAATGCGTGTGGGAAATTTCTCTTCTGTTGTTGGGGGAGGGGGGGGGGACGACGACAACACACTGTCGTCCATGTGGGCTGTTTTCCACGGTCGGGCGGTTAAATATGTAGGGAAGTAGAAATCTGCATGGGTGAGTGATTCTGTCGAAGGGGAGGTGTGGGTTTTTCTCACGGGGCGGTGAATAGCAAGAAACTGGCAGCAGCGTTGTTGGATGAATTTTGGGGGTCGCTAAAACGGAAGATGTTTTGTTTCGTGTTATTGTTTTTACATGATCGGGTGCGGTTTATTAAAAAGTAAAATCGATTAATCTTTCTGTTGCGTTTAACATGAAATAATTCAAAACCAAACCGGTGTGAGTGTAAACATGGCAAACAAGGAACTGGAACACCTTCAAGATAATATGTGTGGGAGGGGGGGCACGGGGGAGGGGTCAATAAAAACAACGCACTCACCATGTTTTTGTCTAAATCTCTCTATCAGGGCTGCGTGGAGCTCTTCAATGTACCTCACTGCCTCCTCTATAACCTGAACCTAAATTATGGGAGATAAATGAAAACAATATGATAACTTTATAGCGCCCCCATCCTCAACGCAATTCACATAAAAACACTTGTATTAAAATACATTTAATTCAAAACATTAAAATCCTGACAGCCTCATGGGTTTACTCCCTTGTTTGTCAGAGATCTGTTGATTTCTTCACTGCGTTACGCCTGAATTCTATCCATCAAAGTGCCAACCGCTAGACTCATGTTAATATTATTGCTAATATCAACATTTACAGTAGTCCTTTCATGAATCGATAAACCTAAAAGCTTTCATCTTTTGTTTTGAAACCTACAAAATGTTATTTTTAACTTTCTTTTTTCACAGCAGTTATGTGTAGAAATTTGTCAACGATCTCTAAATAAATAAAATGATCTATTCTGTCATACTCGGCTAATTCACATTTTGTTGGCGATTCTACAAGATCCTAAAATAGTTGACGGTATACTCTCGA
Source organism: Ampullaceana balthica (assembly GCA_944989445.1). NCBI lineage: Eukaryota > Metazoa > Mollusca > Gastropoda > Lymnaeidae > Ampullaceana > Ampullaceana balthica. The sequence goes on along the minus strand of CALYLW010000143.1, from coordinate 414,796 downwards.
ATCACAACGTCTTAACAATAACAAAATGAAACTAACTAACAAGTGATGTTTTAAATGTTGCTTTAAAAGTGTGTGTGTGTGTGGAGGGGGGGGTCTTAAATTCCAACTGTAAATGAAGAACACACAACTACAGTAAGATGGACGATTTATGACAAAACAATGTGACTAGTTAGAAATGGTCCCACAATACGGGGAAATTTGAGAAATAGTCGCAAAACATAGAGGAATAGTTTCCAACATATGGATGTCTAGACTCGTGTCAAAAAGTGAGAAAATTTGTGACAAAAATTCTGTTTTTGTTGGACTCACCTTTGTCACCTTCTTCTTGGAGGCCACAGATGGCACCAGGGCCCTGAGCTTGGAGTACTCCCTCTCACGTATCTTCCTCAGGTGCATCCTCACCTGTCTCCTGGCAACCACCTGGGCGGCCGACACACCGCAATGACGGTACGTTGTCGTCACCATCTGCCAACGGAGAAAATAGCGGCACTAAGACGGGGACACGGACATTCACAACACACAAAAAAGCAACAAAAAATTAAAATAACATAAAAATAAAGAAACAATCAGTGTCTTTGGTTTCCCAGCTCGTGTCATTGGGGTTATACATCTCAGATAGTCCATAGCCTATAATAGCAAGAAGTTGTTCCGTAACTGTACGGAATATATTTTAAAAATCTTGTACGGTTTGTTTATAGGAGCACTCATTGAGTACGTCTGGTTACAATAGCAGACAGCATGATGGAAACATACGTTTGTGTTGTTAGCAGACAGCATGATGGAAACATACGTTTGTGTTGTTAGCAGACAGCATGATGGAAACATACGTTTGTGTTGTTAGCAGACAGCATGATGGAAACACATACGTTTGTGTTGTTAGCAGACAGCATGATGGAAACATACGTTTGTGTTGTTAGCAGACAGCATGATGGAAACACATACGTTTGTGTTGTTAGCAGACAGCATGATGGAAACACATACGTTTGTGTTGTTAGCAGACAGCATGATGGAAACATACGTTTGTGTTGTTAGCAGACAGCATGATGGAAACATACGTTTGTGTTGTTAGCAGACAGCATGATGGAAACATACGTTTGTGTTGTTAGCAGACAGCATGATGGAAACATACGTTTGTGTTGTTAGCAGACAGCATGATGGAAACACACGTTTGTGTTGTTAGCAGACAGCATGATGGAAACACACGTTTGTGTTGTTAGCAGACAGCATGATGGAAACATACGTTTGTGTTGTTAGCAGACAGCATGATGGAAACACACGTTTGTGTTGTTAGCAGACAGCATGATGGAAACACACGTTTGTGTTGTTAGCAGACAGCATGATGGAAACACACGTTTGTGTTGTTAGCAGACAGCATGATGGAAACACACGTTTGTGTTGTTAGCAGACAGCATGATGGAAACACATACGTTTGTGTTGTTAGCAGACAGCATGATGGAAACACATACGTCTGGTTACATTAGCAGACAGCATGATGGAAACACATACGTTTGTGTTGTTAGCAGACAGCATGATGGAAACTTACGTTTGTGTTGTTAGCAGACAGCATGATGGAAACACATACGTTTGTGTTGTTAGCAGACAGCATGATGGAAACATACGTTTGTGTTGTTAGCAGACAGCATGATGGAAACATACGTTTGTGATGGTTGAGGACAATGTTTGGTGGAATCGAGTGAATTAGACAAGAGATTATAAGTGTAAGAGGACATTTTATTGGGCGAAAGTGTATGGTTGAAGAGAGTGATTACATCTATGAAAGTGTATGGTTGAAGAGAGTGATTACATCTATGCCTAAATCAAAATGTCATTAAATTAAATCAATTAGATAAGTCCAAATACGTCCTCTAGTTTGTTGAGAAACAGTATGAGTTCAAACTGTCTCTTAGATAAGTCCAAATACGTTCTCTAGTTTGTTGAGAAACAGTATGAGTTCAAACTGTCTCTTAGATAAGTCCAAATACGTTCTCTAGTTTGTTGAGAAACAGTATGAGTTCAAACTGTCTCTTAGATAAGTCCAAATACGTTCTCTAGTTTGTTGAGAAACAGTATGAGTTCAAACTGTCTCTTAGATAAGTCCAAATACGTTCTCTAGTTTGTTGAGAAACAGTATGAGTTCAAACTGTCTCTTAGATAAGTCCAAATACGTTCTCTAGTTTGTTGAGAAACAGTATGAGTTCAAACTGGCTCTTACAGTAGCCTACAATAATAAATGCCAGTACATCAGTCCTAGAAACAGTATGAGTTCAAACTGTCTCTTACAGTAGCCTACAATAATAAATGCCAGTACATCAGTCCTAGAAACAGTATGAGTTCAAACTGTCTCTTACAGTAGCCTACAATAATAAATGCCAGTACATCAGTCCTAGAAACAGTATGAGTTCAAACTGTCTCTTACAGTAGCCTACAATAATAAATGCCAGTACATCAGTCCTAGAAACAGTATGAGTTCAAACTGTCTCTTACAGTAGCCTACAATAATAAATGCCAGTACATCAGTCCTTCATTGAGCATAAGTTCCCAGGCAACGACAACATGACACTAAGACCAAAGACTAACAACATCTGTCACTTCAACCCCCCCCCCACAGCAATCCCCGACCATTCCTGTGGTTGACCTGTCACCATGCAACCCTTACACAAACACTCACAGTCAGGCTCAGAGAAGTTAGAATTTTCAACACTTACTGCAGTAACCTCGTGCCAATGAACTTCCGTTAACGTTTAGCATTAAAAAACTGTTTTAATATGGTATATGGGAAACCACAGATGGCCCACCACATAATAAGTTATATAACAAACAAAATGTGCATGAAAAAGTGGCGATTCTTTAGAACTTTGGTTCACTGTAGGGCGAACCCCTCTGGTTACGGGCCTGGCATAGATCATTGCCTAAAATTTAACTATCCCAAGTTGATCTATTTCAAGTTTTGTTTAACTAAAGTTGGATCACTTAGGGGCACTTAGGGTCCAGATAAACATGTTGATAACTTGATAACCGCTGTGATTTTGTGCCGACCGAGTGTGGGAACTAAGGGACAATGCTTCTCAAATGATTCATTTATAGCCCATTTATCAAAGAAATTCGCTACAATGCAACTGATAATAACTCTCTAGATTAAACCAGAAACTTGACACCGCCCCACCCCACACCCCGTGTCAAGATAAGAAACCTTTTCCCCGGGTATCCTTATAGCAATTAATAACATCCTTCAGTCACCTATTTGTGAAAACAGTCGCTAGGAGGCAAACACAATTTGTCATCTTCCGACGACATGCTTCCATGTCCTCATTTTCATAGGTATGAATAAAATATTGAACCAAACAAATTTGGCTGGACAATGAGACACACAAAAAATGGCTTTAGTTGATAAATTGTCTTTAGGCCAGAGTCGTCCAAAGGTAAACAGATGAATGCGGGGCTGTATTGTAGATCTCTGACTTCAAGACAAGGAAAAAAATAGTCGTGTGTTTGGACAACATAGTCGTGGGTTTGGACAACATAGTCGTGGGTTTGGACAAACATAGTCGTGGGTTTGGACAACAAAGTAGTGCGTTAGGAGTTTGGACAAAATGTAGTTGTGGGATGTGTCGACAGCTGTGCTGGTAAGCTCCTGAAATCTTGGTGTCTTTGATCAGATAGTTGAACTGAGAAACGAAATCTCCCAATCGCTATGACTTTGAGATGACATAAGATGAGGTTTGTTCATGGAAGGGGAGGTGACTTTGAGATGACATAAGATGAGGTTTGTTCATGGAAGGGGAGGTGACTTTGAGATGACATAAGATGAGGTTTGTTCAGGGACGGTGAGGTAATCAGACGTTGTGAGTTATGTCTTATTGCATCCAGTCCTTCAAAGATAATACCTCGACCGCATCTGTTTACTGACGCCCAATTCGGATCTTACTTTTACACGCATTATTCGCACATCCTTACATATAAAAAACAATTGTAATATCATGACTAAATTTGGTCACGTGATTTGTCCGATTTATAGAAATCATTTTCCATTAAAGTTAAGAAAATGAAAAAATCGTGGACAAAAAGTGATTCAACAAAAGATCTTATTGTTTAATTGCACGGTATGATATGATAGTGTGGTATAACAATGTAGCCATTAGCCAACAGACAGGGGATCCCTGACCATGTTTCATCAGTCCATTCATCACGCGTTTATTATAGTTATTACAACGATGACAATGGGGGCCAAGTCCTGCCCCCACCCCCCCCTTCTCCCCTGACTCTGCCACTTAAAACAAAGTGGTTACATCCGGGCCACTTGCTGGTCAGATCACGCCCACGGACACACGAGTGAACGTCGTACACTCAATTGAAGGGCAAGGTCACAGTCATTGAGATTCGTAACGAGAGATCCAGGCAAATTGTATATATATATAATTTTCTTTCCTAGCTACTCCCAAAAGAGAAATACGCGTGAGTGAAGTTTGTTGTTTGAAGACAGAGTTGTTTTTTTTTATTTCTGAGACCTGAGAACGTCAGATTTCATTACGTAATGCTACTATTTTTAGACAATAATTATTTTTGTTTTGTTTGTTGTTTTTTTTTGGTGGGGGGGGGGAGGGGAGCAGCATAAATATAGAAATAAAACGTTTACAAAAGTCTCAGTATTAAAAGTTTTGATTTCAGTATCGTCTACTTAGCTGACCCACACTAAGGACGATTGGATGAAATTACTTCTGTTGAGGAAAGTGCTCGTGTTATAACCGGACACTTGATCACATCCCCTTATAATACATGGGTGTAACCTGGAGATCTGTAGTGTACAGTTGCGGATCAAATCAAAGGGAAATAAACATGGGAAGAGCATGTGTTTGAGAGTTGTGTTTTATTTTAATGGGGGGGGGGTGTGAGAAGGCGGCCGACTGAATGAAGAGGAACGTGACGTTTAGAGAGTTTTTTCCCCTTCTTCTTAGAACTGATGAACGTAAAGAGAAAAACATTAAAGTTTGCCTAAAAAATAAAAAAAACAGCTTGAAAGAGAAGGCAGAGCAAGTTGTTTCTCCGAACAATAACCCGAGTTGTCTGCTTGCCATCTCTAGCTTTACCCCGACAAGGGAAGTTAACTTCAAATCAGTGCATGCTAGAACACATCCTCTTTTATTGTCCCTGTGTGGAAGTTTTGTTCGTAGTCAGTGCTGTAGACTTGGGGACACACTCCCCCCCCCAACTCGGTGCAGTTTAGTGTTGGGGAGGGGGATAATTGAGAGGCTGAGAATTATTTGAGGTCTTTGTGTGGAGAAAAATACAGTAGGATTTGGGGGTGGGGGAAGGAGGCAGGGGAGCACCCTCGGAAAATGGGAGACAATCGTGGGGACTCGAGGAGGATGTATGCTTGCGAGCGGTCTACAACAATAGAACATTTTTGGCATAGAAATGCACGAACTTTTAGTTAATTTGCATTTTTATTTAGATACTAACCCCGATCTTTTCTAAAACATAGTTCGCTTTATTTAAACTCAGTCTGTTTTGGTCGCCATGTCAATTCGTTAATCAACCTGAGGCATGGAGATCTACAGCAAAATTTTAACATTTACAGAACTTGGCTTATACTCCCTGACTGGCCCGTAAAGGAGTTGTATAGTTCCAGGCTCAAAATATAGTTCGTTGCCTTGTCACGCCCTGTCAGGCCTACATAAAACATATTTAAATAACATATACTTCAGGCTGTATCCCTACGCCCACCCTTCAATAGCTCTAAGTCGAATAATTTATCTTAGACTAAACCTTAGATCGAAACATTGTTTACTTGAGCTTATTGACAATCTAGAGTAAGACCTTCTTCGGAAACATTGATTACTTGAGTTTATTTACACTCAAGAGTAAGACCTTCATCGAATATTTCTGTGATAATTTATTATATCACTGAACTCTTTGAGGCCACTCTAGCGGAATAATTACGTGATCTCAAAAATACCTCAGCTGAACGTTCAGGATAAAAGTAAAGGTATTCTTCAGATCCTGTGATGGACATGCCCTCAACATGCCCCCACACCTGGCCCTCTCTGACCTCTGGCCGGTCAAATGGATGATCGTTGTCTGATCTCCCTGGCTGACCTCTGGCCGGTCAAAGAGATGACCATTGTCAGATCCTCACATTGTCCACGTACCGCCGTAGACTCTGTGAATGTCCGCGGGCGTTCATTCCTGTACACGGTATCTGGCTTATAGCCCACGCCCCGCCCCTCACCACCAACTATGTCACCACCCCAGCCCCCATCCCACTGGACGAAGCCCTGACCTCAGCTGTCACTGTCCACCTGGCCCCAAGTGACCCGAGGCTTGGTCATCACCAGCTTAAGATTTGGGCAGGTTCTCTTTATTGCTAAGTGAGGGGGGACTTATAAAGAATGTTCGCTCTCTCTCTCTCTCTCTCTCTCTATTTAAACAATTGTCTTGGTCTGGGAGGGGAAACTGTAAGGAGCTTGAAAAGATGAATGACAGATCTGATCAACAGAGAAAGACATCTTCAGGTGTCCTCAGAGGAGTTCTACATTTAGGGAGGGATACATTCCCGCAAAATACTCAATTTGAAATCAACTTTGCAGGAGCGGTTAAAAAAAAGAGTAAGTGAGGAAGTAAATTTTCTCCACAATTCCGGACACCCTAACTCATGAAGTATAACCTGTTCATCATAGATTGCTGACATCTATATACATCTGTAACAATCATACACCAATGATCTATCATACATTTCCCTCTGAAAGCATATATTAATTATCTTTGATCCCTAACTGGATAATCGATTTAAACAGACTAGTAAACTCCTATGGTTAAACACTATAATAAATAGTTACTTAGTTACCACTCTACACCGAAACGCCGTGCGATTGGTTTAAAATATACATTGAGTTGTAGTTCCGTTACATTAGAATTAGAGTTTCCCCCCTTGATTTTCATCTACAATTTGTTTGTGATACGTTGCATTTCGATGGGCGCTAGGAACATTATTATTCCAGATTCTCTCCTGATTTCATTACTAACTAAGGGGCCGTCCATAAAGTACGTCACGTTAATTTTTACCGTGTTAAACTCCCCCCTGTCACAAATCTCAGACACCCCCCCCCCTAAAGTACGTCAAGCTTTCGAACAAATTTTATTATTTTTAATAACAAAATAATTAAAATTTAATAGAAAAACACTGTGACATCACACATGGCCGGACCCCCCTCCCCCCTGTCACAAACTGTCAAACTTTCTTACACCCCCCCTCTGGAGCGTGACGTACTTTATTGGACGGCCCAATGGAAAAAAACAAAAGTAAAAGCTAGAGAACTTGCAAGGAATTAGAACTCTAATTTTTCAAGTGAATAAATCATAAACAATCGACAAACAATTTACTCTTCAATGAAAATTTACTGAATCAATTAATCGAAGTGTAAATGTATATGTAATGTTATAATTACGTATATAAGCTGACACTAATTATAGGTCTTATATCTGAATCTGTGACAGTAACATTTAGTTCATTTACCGTCAATAACACTTTTTACAGCTACATGAATATTATGAATGTATTTGCCAACTTGTTTTTCCCCCTTAAACTAAAAGTAATGTTTGACCTAAAACCATGTTCACTGTATGATGTATACAAGTGTTTATTTGATGCAAGGTATGCATGTTTATTTTACATATACAAATGTACGTTCCTATTATAAAAACATTAAGTGAAGAACCAGTACTCACCTTGTTTCTATTTGACTTGTATTTAGTTTCCGATCAAAGATTCCGCAGTTACCTCCCTTAGCTAAAGGTCTTCAACAAGCCTCAGAAGACAATGTTTTGGTTTTATGATCCAGTCAAAATCAACACACGGCACAGTTAACACTTTCCGTCTCTAAGTAAACCAGGAAGTGGTCTTAGGTTACTATAGCCGTTTACTAAGGCAGCAGATATCAAAACTTCATCCAACATTCAACCATAAGGTCCGTACGAATATCACTAGGAATCTCTGGTGGCGCGTAGTTGTCCCCTGCTGTAGCCACGGCAACACTACTGACTAGATAGCCTCAGCCCGCCAACTTAAATCTGGTCACCCCCCCCCCACAACCCCCTCACCCCTACAGTCAACTCAGGTTCTCACGACATGTGGTGCCCGCCAACTCTGATTGGTCGCCAGAGTTTGACACCGCGTGCAAGCGAGCCGTAACGAGGCGAGTGATTGGCGGAACGGGTGACACCAGCCGTAACGAGGCTTTTCGTTGGCTGAACCCCGTGACGGTGACACCGAAAGTCCAGATTTATTTGTCAGCGGCCCGACTTGACAGTTTGTTAGCCCGGATAAAGATTTCATCAGTGACAACATTATTTTGGGGCTTCCAATTAATGATCATACGATGGCTTTATATTGTGCACCCGAACACCCTCTGAAAGAAGGATTTTTTGACACCACCACAAACGATGGATTATACTAAAGCACCCATGCTTAAGGTGCATTTATAGTCTTGTGGTATATGTAAGAGACGATCCTTCTATAAAAATGCAGAAGATTATTGCGTCCAATATTAATCCATTATTTGTGTCTAGTTTTTATAGTTGTGCGAAGGTTGTAAAAAAAGCGTTGGTAAACATTAAGGTGTTTGCAGAGCATAAAGCTTAAATGGTATTGGAATAAAAGGTCTTTGTTATAAGGTTAGTAGTAAAGGGCTTGTCATTTCTAAGCCATGAAAACGTCATAACCCATTCGGTCAAAGCTATTTTTAGGGAATTGAGGTCAAACTTCAATACCCGTAACAACAGTGTGTTTTGATACACTGATCTCACTATATATATATATATATATATATATATATATATATATATATATATATATATATATATATATATATATATATATATATATATATATAAAACCTTCTTGAATCAATCGTTCAAGAGTAATGCATTCAAAAGACAACGATGAAGTCTACATTCAGTAGGTCTCCGAGACATTGTAAAAAGTAAATGAAACCCTCCTCGTGTAAACTTACAAGTATGTTGTTGGTCAACTTATAAAATATGCAACGTTTTCAGTCTTTGAAACTCAACAACACATCTTATGGACAGGGCCTAGAACTATAGGTTAGAGAACCACTAAAAGCTATAAGGAAACTTTGGGGAAATGCCACGAATGCTTGTTAACTAAGCGCCTGTCGTCCATGGTGAGGATCCTCGCATGAGAATCTAGTAACACGAGTCGTAACAGGGATACGGTATCAGAGGCTGTCACGTGACAAGTGACGTCACCATTAACACCAAGCTGCCAGCACCGCCCCTGTCAGGAAACACAATGTTGTCATGGAAAAGACTTATGGGTATTTCAACCAAATTATCATAAAAATGGCGTCACTGAATTATTTTCATCGTTACTTCTTGTTATTTTTAAATTTCGCCCATTATAAAAAAAAAGTGTGGGGGGGGGGATAAAATCCGTTGTGTCCGATTCTATTTTGATATCTTTTGTATTGTTGCTCATATTTTATTCGTTGTTACTTTTTATTAACTGTTATCAGTTGTTTTTTTTTCATATTTATTGCGTATTGTTTATTGAATGAACCAACCTGATAACTACATCTATACAGCAACCATTTTCGACTTCGCGGGTTGTTTACCCAATAATCAATATACATAATTCCCGTCGTCTGCATGTATGGATGTAATTATAATGCTGTTAGGTGTCGCTGCGAAATTTGTAATGCTGTTAGGTGGCGCTGCGATCGATTTTGTTTTAAAGTGCTGCACCAAAAATAACACTTTTCGAACGTTCCGCATAAAATTGTTCAATATGATAATAAATGAATCAAATAAAAATAAATGAAAGTTCTGTATTACGTTATTTTTTAATCTGATGTGTATTTCTTTTGAAAACTTCCGTCATTGTTGACGGGTAAATAATATAATAATATAATAGCCCAAATCACTCACTGGATGTGGAACGCTGAGGAACATAGTCCAACAGTCCATAGCAGTTAAAAAATCGTGTGGTGTTTATCGCTGTAAAAAAATATTATATGAAGTCATTGTTTGAGCTTATATTTTAGGGAGTATCTATTGGTAGTCGAGTACCAATAGCATGTCCCCGCGGCTGTGGCTATTTGTAGTCAGTTATATATATATATATATATATATATATATATATATATATATATATATATATATATATATATATATATATACATATATACAGTGGACCCTCTCATAACGAGCACCTCTCATACGAGCACCTCTCATAACGAGTAATTCGCATACCGAACCAAAAATGTGAAGAAGTTGCTCCCTTAATTAGCGATATTTCGCATAACGAGTTACGCAGAAAGGGTTAGTCCCTTTTCCCCTACATTCATTTGTGAGCCGAGACTTCAGCGCCAATGCATTCATTAGTCGGTGTTTAGCACTCGGTCTGTTCGCGTATTGTTTTCGTGTGTGAAAATCCGTTTATAAAATTTAGTATTCAGACAGTATTCGTAATTTTTTAATGCGCTAAGTGTAATAACCTGTGCTAAAATGTCTGCGAAGAAAAAAACCCAAGAAGACAATGATAAGAGAGAAAAAGTAACTGTTGACATGAAACATAAAATCATTGAAAAGCGAGAATAAGATATGAGCGTGGCTAATCTAGCGCGCACTTACAATCGGTCAACATCAACGATCTGTTCTATTCTTAATTTATATATGGCCCCTGACTATATCCGTGTAACATTAAACAAAGAATATGAATCCTAATGTTATTTGAACAACTAATGTGTATCATCATGTTGGTACAAGTGTTGGTTGAACGAGCTCATCGAGGTATTCATGAAGTTAAAATAATCGTAGCGGCTTCTTTGGTGTATAACCAAAACTTATACAACTTTTAAGGGGTGTCATGACGATCTATGGGGAAGGGGAGGCCGAGATCATGGGAGAGGGGCGTGGGCGTGGGAACGAATGTTTGGGACAACCCGCAAGCTGTCGCGAGGCGGTGAACGGCCTTGTTCCCTCGGGTCAGCGGCGGTCACGTGACACGGCCCTGGACAAATGGCGCAACCTCTAATGTTACCGTCCACAACCATAACACGGGGACAGGGGCGTAGCTGGAGAAGTGCAACAGCATTGATGGAATGTGACTAGTTCGGCGCCTAGAACATTTTTTTTCTTGTATACAAGGCGATGAGAAAGGCACAATTTTTAAAGCGAATTTTTAAAAATTAAACAAAACCCTTATTCAAAGGCAGTGGATGCTTCTAAATTTAAAAGCACTCCTGGCTGCGCATGAATGAATACATCCTTACGGGAGACGGTGTTAAGACACAACCATTAGTCCTGACCGCCGTAAATAAAGAATAACTGAAAGCGATTGTTGTGGGCTTTTGTGGTTTTAGAGCAGAGAAACAAAACGGCTGCTTGAATAATTCATGAGTAACTGATGTATAACCAGACTATTCAAAGCCACTCTCGCCATATCTAGGCTCGTGCGCTCTGGACAAGTGGGAACAACTTGGTCTGCCTCTAAAAAACACATGTGAGTTCTCGGCATGTCATTTTTCTCACACTTGAGCGTCCGCCCCATCACCGCTTTCACGTTAGACACGGGCGTGAATTCTGTCTCAACACTTCCCAAAAGAGGAACACAACATCGCTTCTTTCAGTGCTGGAGTGATTGTGGATTGTGGAGTGATTGTGGGACCATCTGACGCCTGGATGTAATACGGTGACATCATACAGCGTTGACACGACTTTCTCACTGCTAACCTGGTTACTTAACATCATTAGATGTTCTCATGGCTTACCTGGTTATTGAACATCATTGGATGTTCTCATGGCTTACCTGGTGTTAAAACGTCACTAGCATGTAAACCCAGAGTTCCCGGGATGTCGTAGGCGAGAACAGATACAACCTTTTATGTAAACATAAATTAACGGCACTGTTAATAAGAGTAAACTCAATCATAAAATTTAAATACCACACAATAGACATTGACACTATTTTAGACATTGACACTATTTTAGACATTGACACTATTTGAGAAATTGACACTATTTTAGACATTGACACTATTTGAGAAATTGACACTATTTGAGACATTAACACTATTTCTGTAAACATTTCTTCCCCTGAAGGATCCTTTTCCCCAAAATGATCCCATTATTCGATGTGAACCCGTAACCCAATGTGATCCTAGTGCAGAACGGGATCCCGTTTTTGGTGGAATCCCGTTCCTCGATAAAATCCCGCTTGGTCTGGAAATCTAGATCCCAGGTGGGGTTTTGTCTGATCCCAGGTGGGGTATTGTCTGATCCCAGGTGGGGTATTGTCTGATCCCAGGTGGGGTATTGTCTGATTCCAGATGGGGTCCCGTTCCCAATGACTTTGGCTTCTCTTCTCTCAAGTTTTCCTTTTTATCTCGTTTAATGTCAGATTATGATGGTATCTACCGAAATGACCAATGTTCACACTCACCAAGTTGAGCTTCGTTTGGATCTACACAAATATTTATGTTTCGGTACATAGCTTAGACCAGTGATGGCAAATTTTATGTGGGGCTGCGTGCCCAAAACTCAATTAAAACCTACTTTTATATAGCAAAGTGCCAACACAAAGTGCCAGCTCAGTGGTTTGATTAAGGAAATAATATTTTAGTTGCGTGCCGTCTGTGGCACGCGGGGCATAGGTTCGCCATCACTGCCTTAGACCGTAGATTTTTATCTAGAAGATTCCAGTTTTAAACTATTACTCACCCCATGGAAATGAAAGCAACAAGAGTGTGGTCCTCGGGGGCCTAAGGGGTATGTATGCAGGGAGTCTTTGGGTTGCGTCTGCCCCGACTTACGCTTTTCCGTGGTTATGAACTCGCCCCTCCCCCCACACCCCATATAAATATAAATTTAAAAACCCCGTAAAAAAAAACAAGTTTTTTAATTATAAATCCTTTATGTACGAGAAGTAACTAAAAGAATGTTCATTATATTACGCTGCACAAGACCATCCAAAAATACAAAATTGTAGTTGTGCCGTAAAACATGTTTAATATAATGCGCACCGATCAGGAATATGTTTATATAAAGTGTTGTCAATAAAATATGCACCTTATTGCGCGACAGAAAGGTTGTTCAATATAATGCGCACCCTTACACTCTATCTCAAAAAATAACATGATACATAGGAATAAATAAAATAATCTAAAAAATCAATAATTCAATTACGGTACATGGGATCGATCTGAAATTTTGATACATAGTTTTTATCATCGGTACGAAACTGCCTGAAAAATTTCAGTTCGCTAGCTTACCAGGAAGTGGGTTAAAAATTGGTCCAAAGTTTTGGCGACAAGCAAGGGTTCAAGGGTGCAAGCAATCAGACACCACGAGTTAATATAAAGGATTAAATAATAATACGCGCCATTCCGTCTTTTTTAAATCGTTTTGTTTTTCCCATGTGTTCAATTTTTTTTCTCTCTTTTTAAAAATACTTTTTATGCCATTAACTGTTACATTTTTAAAGCACTGTACGTGCAGTACTTTACAGTATTTTTTGTTAATTTTTTCTATGTTTCGGGCACGCGGCGGAAGAATACATTTTTCATTTTAAAACGTTTTTTTCATTTGGTCTTGAATTGTTTTCTCTTTTTAAAATACTTCTTATGTCATTAACTGTAACATTTTTTTAAAAATCACAGTACGAATAGTACTTGAAAGTATTATTTATTTTTTTAATGTTCCGACTTATACTGAAATTCGTGTTCCGATGGGTCTTAAGAACGGATCAACGTCGTAACCCGAGAACCCTTGTATTCTGCAAAGTTCAAAACCCCTCTAGAATTTTATCATGGTTGATATACTTGCAACGAGTTGTCAAGAAAAGTCTGAATATGTTATGAAAAATAAATTACAACCTTCCCCATCGGCTTCGAATGATTGGATATTAAAAATTGAATTCCATTTAGTATTGTTGTACGGACCATCGAAACTTTGTATGCTTCGGTCTGCAACCATCCACTCGTTAGGAAGCCAATATTTAAAATAATATGTATGGAGCTCATACAAGGAGAATAAAGACTACATGAGTACCGGGCGCGAATTAGTGGATATTATTGGTTCAATTCTCATGTAATACTTTAAAATAGATCTTAAATGTTTTGTACCAAGTTTAGTCTAGATTCATCCATCCGCATATCTGGTAGCCAATTTAAAAGATAGTATTTCCTTTTTAGAAGCCACATTGAAAAAAAAAGGTAATGATGCGAAGTGCGAAGTAAAGTGTTTGATTCAAAGTAAAAATGTTTGTGGAATAATACAAACTTAGTCTTTCATATTTATATCGAGAGATTTTTTTTAGTTTACCTGTGATTTTAATGTTTTCATGGCTTTCCTGGTCATATAACATTTTATTTTCTCATGGCTGACCATATCCCAGGTCAGTTCACATCATCACCTCATAAGAATTTTTTTATTACTAACCCTCTTTAGTCACGAAACATCTATAAAATCTATATATATATAAATCAAAGTATGTATGTATGTCTGTTATAGCTGACTAAACCATTCATCCGATCGCCATGAAAATTTTGGAGACTTTTGAGTACGCTCCCGGGATGGAAATAGGCTACTTTTTTTAAAATTTAACACTCATGGGGCGCCGGGGGCCCATAATGGGGATTTTTTCTTATATGAGCTATATAAAAATTAGTTTAAGGCTTAGCTGCTTGGAAAATGAATGGATCTTGACCAAACTTGGTACATAACAACTTGATAGCCTATATTAAAATACTATAGGGCACTAATTTCCTAATGTCCATTTATTCGGGGCTGGGGGCCCAAAATGTCTTTTTTTCATAAACGTTTAAGATTTTATTCCCAATTCAATTATTAAAGATCTTGAGAAATATAGATAAATATATCCACTATAAAATTGATTGAAATAAATAGGTGTTTTGAACTTGATATCTTGCACTAATTGGGCCCTGGGGCCCTTAATGTCGTTTTTTGCTTATATGAGCTATATAAAATTAGTTTATGCGTTAGCTACTGAGTAAATGATTGGATCTTAACCAAACTTTGTATATAAAAAACTTGGTAGCCCATATTAAAATAACAAATGGCACTGCACTTCTAATGTCCAATTGTTCAGGGCCGGGGGCCCCAAATGTCTTTTTTTTTGTATACTCTAAGAAATTATTTCCCACTCAGTTTTTAACGATCTTGAGAAATATATCCATGAGGAAACTGAATTTAAATGAACAGGTTTTCAAAATGTACATCTTGAACCGAATGGGCCCGGGGGCCCCTTAATGTATTTTTTCATTATATTAGCTATATAAAAATTAGTTTAAGTGTTAGATAATGAGAAAATAACTGGATTTTGACCAAACTCGGTATATAAAAACTTAAGAGCCTAAATTAAATTACTATAGGGCACTGAACTGCTAATTTCCATTTCCTCGGGACTGGGGGCCCTAAATGTGTTTTTTACTAACTTTTAATATTGTATTCCCCATTCAATTTTACACGATATTGATAAATATAGATAAATATATTTATATATTTGTTTATGAAATTGATTGAAATGAACAGATTTTTAACTTCATATGTTAAACTGATAGGGCCCGGTGACCCTTAATGTAATTCCTTTTTTTTTATCTATATGTATTCCTTTTTACTGAGATCGTTGCAACGCACGACGGGTCTGCTAGTAATAAATAAACGTTATAAGGTCGCTAAAATTGTCGTATCCAACTCAGGGAATAATTGGCCCCATGTGGTCACTTCAATGATGTTATGTCAAACACTAACCAGAACACTGTTATATAGACCACTGGTGACTCACGATATAGTCCTATAGTGGACACACAAGTTGGCGAGAACATGATCGCGCTTTAGCACCCTACTTCTGATCTCTGACAATTTCAAACAAATACAAAAGTGGGCGCCTAAGGTAGCATCCAAGCCCCCATCCATGTGTAGGTGTTCTCAAGATAACATCCAAGCCCCCATCCATGCGTAGGTGTTCTCAAGATAACATCCAAGCCCCCATCCATGTGTAGGTGTTCTCAAGGTAACATCCAAGCCCCCATCCATGTGTAGGTGTTCTCAAGGTAACATAAAGCCCCCATCCATGTGTAGGTGTTCTCAAGATAACATCCAAGCCCCCATCCATGTGTAGGTGTTATCAAGGTAACATCCAAGCCTCCATCCATGTGTAGGTGTTCTCAAGGTAACATCCAAACCTCCATCCATGTGTAGGTGTTCTCAAGATAACATCCAAGCCTCCATCCATGTGTAGGTGTTCTCAAGATAACATCCAAGCCCCCATCCATGTGTAGGTGTTCTCAAGCATTTGTAAGTTAAAATATTCTCTTCACAGAACAATCATAGATAAGCTTTTCGAAAATGAGTCATTACAGTCTATACGTTAAGTGTATACAGAAATTATATTGGGTTTATAGAATACAGACATTACATTGAGTGCATACAGTACAAACAATTTACTGAGTTCAGTCAGTGCACTGAGCACAGAGAGTGATGACAGTACATTTATTAATCTCAGTTGCTTTTTTTTTAGATTTGGGCTGGGGGGGGGGACTCGATGACCTTATAAAGGATATCTTAAAGCTGTCGACTGAAAAGCGCTGGGCCTCTGATGTGGGCCTCTCACAAACGGAAATTATGGTGGGCCCCCGGGCCAGGGTAATGTGAGTGCTGTAAAAAAACAAAAAAACAAAAAACATTTTAATAAAGTTTGACACAAACCTCAGGTAATCGTACTCGGGTGCAGATGATACAGTTAGTACATTAGGACAGTAAGTTCATTGAACTCACAGAGTACTGACGGTACATGGGGACAGTAAGTTCATTAAACTCACAGAGTACTGACGGTACATGGGGACAGTAAGTTCATTAAACTCACAGAGTACTGACGGTACATTAGGACAGTAAGTTCATTGAACTTACAGAGTACTGACGGTACATGGGGACAGTAAGTTCATTAAACTCACAGAGTACTGACGGTACATTAGGACAGTAAGTTCATTAAACTCACAGAGTACTGACGGTACATGGGGACAGTAAGTTCATTAAACTCACAGAGTACTGACGGTACATTAGGACAGTAAGTTCATTGAACTTACAGAGTACTGACGGTACATGGGGACAGTAAGTTCATTAAACTCACAGAGTACTGACGGTACATTAGGACAGTAAGTTCATTAAACTCACAGAGTACTGACGGTACATGGGGACAGTAAGTTCATTGAACTCACAGAGTACTGACGGTACATGGGGACAGTAAGTTCATTAAACTCACAGAGTACTGACGGTACATTAGGACAGTAAGTTCATTGAACTCACAGAGTACTGACGGTACATGGGGACAGTAAGTTCATTAAACTCACAGAGTACTGACGGTACATGGGGACAGTAAGTTCATTAAACTCACAGAGTACTGACGGTACATGGGGACAGTAAGTTCATTAAACTCACAGAGTACTGACGGTACATTAGGACAGTAAGTTCATTAAACTCACAGAGTACTGACGGTACATTAGGACAGTAAGTTCATTAAACTCACAGAGTACTGACGGTACATGGGGACAGTAAGTTCATTGAACTCACAGAGTACTGACGGTACATGGGGACAGTAAGTTCATTAAACTCACAGAGTACTGACGGTACATTAGGACAGTAAGTTCATTAAACTCACAGAGTACTGACGGTACATTAGGACAGTAAGTTCATTAAACTCACAGAGTACTGACGGTACATGGGGACAGTAAGTTCATTAAACTCACAGAGTACTGACGGTACATGGGGACAGTAAGTTCATTAAACTCACAGAGTACTGACGGTACATTAGGACAGTAAGTTCATTAAACTCACAGAGTACTGACGGTACATTAGGACAGTAAGTTCATTAAACTCACAGAGTACTGACGGTACATGGGGACAGTAAGTTCATTGAACTCACAGAGTACTGACGGTACATGGGGACAGTAAGTTCATTGAACTTACAGAGTACTGACGGTACATGGGGACAGTAAGTTCATTAAACTCACAGAGTACTGACGGTACATTAGGACAGTAAGTTCATTGAACTCACAGAGTACTGACGGTACATGGGGACAGTAAGTTCATTAAACTCACAGAGTACTGACGGTACATGGGGACAGTAAGTTCATTGAACTCACAGAGTACTGACGGTACATTAGGACAGTAAGTTCATTGAACTTACAGAGTACTGACGGTACATGGGGACAATCAGTATCCATTATGCCTTATAGTACAGTCTATGGTGAGTGCTTCATTACAGAAAAAAAGTAAAATTAGAATCTAATTTGTGGTCAAACAAAGTAACAGAAATTCTTACAAGAACACAAGGCGAACCATCTAAAGATTTTCAAATTCCACTCGCCCCTACAGAATCCACATTTTATGCTTATCTCCCATTTTCTCTACTTTTTTTTTAATGTACAACCCAACAATCATCCCCTCCCCCCCCCGCCCTATTAGACTGCACGTGTCGTTTTACTCACGAGCGCACAAAAGTCACGACCAACTGACGCCCCCCCCCTCACCCGCCACCTCCTTACCTCACTACTCCTCACCTCACGTCTCCCATTGATCCCCGGGGGCTTAGAAATCTCGCGCTCCTTCAAATGGCACCCGATTAGGTTTAAATTCCCGTTTTTTTTTAGAATGTCATTCACGAGATAAGAGCGCGGAACGGTGCAGCACTGAACGCCTAGTCTATCAAAAAGACGTCTCTCCATTGACGATGCGTATTGCATAAGGGTCACGAGTGAGCGTGGAAAAAAGCCAGCAGTCACCGCGGATCTGTGCACCTTAGTTGATTCAGCCCCCCTCCCCCATTACACCGACGCACGCCCTGATCACCTTCTATGATAAATGCTTACCTGGGAAACAGTAATTAGAGGGGGCTCGCAGGGATACAAAAAAAAACCGAAAGAGGGGAGAAAAAAAAAGAAAGAAATGATTGAAATCAGGCTGGTTTGCTGAGAGAGTTTGCCAGTATTGTGGGGTGTTGTGGGGTGTGGTTGGTGTTTGGGTCGGGCACCCATGGGAACCTCTACGTCATGCAGATTCCCAGGTGAATGTTTGATCAGGTATTTCTCAGGACGTCTCGTATTGATTGGGCCCCGGGTTTCAGGGGTCCCGGCCTCAGTGTGCACGATTTGGTGGCAACCTTTCGTCATGACGATGACAGGTTGTGGAAAACATTGAGTGACCTTTGAACCCGGCGGGTGACGGCACTCGTGTGAGGCACGTTTTTAACAACTTTTTCATAGGCTTCGTTACAGCTTCTTCTTGTGGTTTACTTTCTTTCTTTTTTTTAACGAGTCTCCCTTAATATTACGACTTTCTAACCCCCCCCCCAGCCACCCAAAACACAGTTGTTAAGATCAAGTGGACCATTTGGGGCTAGTGACAACCTTTAGGGGAGTGGGAAGAGGTTCGCGACCCCCTCCCCCCCCCCAGTATTTTGTGGTGAAAGCTTCTCCTATATTCTGATAAAAATCATTTTAATAACAAAGAGTTTTATTATAAAGACGTAAACATGTATAAAAGGAAATAATAAATTCATTTTAAAACTTAGTTACTTAATAAAAATAATGACCGGTCCCTCTTAAAAATAAGCCATGTTGAATAATTTATTTACGTTTTCTTTAAAGGAGGGGTTACGAGAAAATTGTGTTCAGCGAAAAATCTATTTATATAATCTATTTATATAATCTATTTATATAATCTATTTATATAATCTATTTATATAATCTATTTATATAATCTATTTATATAATCTATTTATATAATCTATTTATATAATCTATTTATATAATCTATTTATATAATCTATTTATATAATCTATTTATATAATCTATTTATATAATCTATTTATATAATCTATTTATATAATCTATTTATATAATCTATTTATATAATCTATTTATATAACCTATTTATATAACCTATTTATATAATCTATTTATATAATCTATTTATATAATCTATTTATATAATCTATTTATATAATTCATCAGAACAAGATCAAGAGCGAGTAGTGTGCAAATGAGCATGACGAATGACCATCGCTGGGGTCGACCAATCAATCGAAGTAGGTTCTAAAGGGAAGGGGGGGCATCTTTCGAGACCAACAATTCTTCTTGCGTTCACTTGCGTTTTCCTTCACAGACTAACATGTAGTTCGTAGTGTAGCGGTTATCACGTCCGCCTTACACGCGGGAGGTTCTGGGTTCAAGCCTCATCGGAAACATATATTTTCAATTTTTAAAAATGTTTGTTTGTGTCCGTTCTTTACCCCCTGTTTTGCAAACATAGATGCCCCTCGCTATGGTGACCTAATCACAGTTTATGGTTTGCAATCTAGGTTGGTGCAGTTAGCTAACCGCAGTGCGCATGTCTCGAGACCATCAATACGTCAGCAATGCCCCCCCCCGGCGTTCATTCGCGTTGTTCTGATTTCTTCGTGCCGTAGTTTGTGTTCATTCACCCCCCCCCCATTTCTTTGCACTATATATGAGCAAGTCTGCGGCCTATGCTACGCCACGAGTCGTATCGAGTTATAGTTGCCGTAACATTTTTATGCAAGAAAAAAACATGGTGCACACACACAAAAAGTTATATGTTCGAGCACAAGATCAATGGTTTGATTATTTTGGACCCCATGATGTGTGTTAGCTGTGTTATTTGTGTTATTTGTGTTAGCTATGTTAGCTGTGTTATTTGTGTTAGCTGTGTTAGCTTTGTTAGCTGTGTTAGCTTTGTTAGCTGTGTTACCGTGTTAGCTGTGTTAAAGTGAGATGCTACTTTGTATGGCTGTTCATCGATGACATAAGAAGCAGCAGGCTGGGTGCAATAGACACAAAACCTACACCTCGAAATGCTAATGATTAAGGTGATATGTGTAAAATCAAAACTATTAGAAAAGTACAAAAGAAAAGTTTTTCAGGGTTATATCCATTTAGTTTATTATTTCTTTTTTTTTAAAATGTAACAAACAATACGTCATGATTTAAGCCTTAACCAAATTTCATTTAATGAAATAAGATTCAATATATTTTAATGGTTTATATCATTCAGTCGTTTTTTTGGGGGTTTTTTTTACTAATAGAAACACTTCTGTCGAGTTGTCTCCTTACTTTTTTTTTCCCGCCCCAACCCGAAACTAATGCAGTTAGAATAATTCCGTGGTAAATCTCTGAGGCTCCAGCGACCATGGACGTCATATTACCAACGTTGAGAGTCGAGTTAAACCTCAAGACGGAAATAAAACTGTCTTAGTAGTTTATTATTTGTTAATTTTTTTTAAATTTTATTTAAGTCCTTGGAAAAGAAAACTTTGCAAAAGTGTTAATTAATTTGGCACATTTTTAAAAAAGAGGTTAATTTTCCCTATGCTGTCAACAATAATGTTTGTTGCTCTCATGAGAAGTTGGCTAATGCTAGTGCTAGTGCTAGTGCTAGTCCTAGTGCTAGTGCTAGTCCTAGTGCTAGTGCTAGTGCTAGTCCTAGTGCTAGTGCTAGTCCTAGTGCTAGTGCTAGTGCTAGTTCTAGTGCTAGATTTCACGGCGAAGAGTCGGGTGACATCTCGGGCCTACCGTATATACTCACATATAAGCCTACATCGCATACAAGCCGACCCCCTAAAACTACTTTAAAATGGCCAGTTTTTGCAAAAACCCGCATATAAGCCGACCATACAATTGTCTAGTTTTACTCCATATTTAACCATAGATAGAGGACACATTTTCTGTTGTTTTTTAAAATTATTATTATTATTTTTTAATTATTTAAGTTATTTTTATGCCATTTTTTACTTCGAAAATGAATTCTCCATGGTAATATTCACAGTAGTATAATTATCAGCTATGAATACATTAGATTCTCTGATGTGACACCTATGTATATACATATATTAGAACTCTGTACACACAACCAAATAAAGAGACAAATAGCGATGAAAATGTGTGGCTATAAATTTGTCATTAGTGTCTGTCCTTGTGTCCATTTTGTTTTATGTGGATATAAGCCCCCCCCCTGATTTCAGTTTTGTATTTTATAGTTCTAAATTTGGCTTATATGAGAGCATATACGGTAATTGTCCCTTTTATGCCTGGGAAGTTTTTCCTGATTTTAGAGATACGGTTTGCATTAAAAGTTTTCTATGACTTCAGTTCTATGTCATTGGGTTTGTATGACTTCAGTTATGTGTCATTGGGTTTGTATGACTTCAGTTATGTGTCATTGGGTTTGTATGACTTCAGTTATGTGTCATTGGGTTTGTATGACTTCAGTTATGTGTCATTGGGTTTGTATGACTTCAGTTATGTGTCATTGGGTTTGTATGACTTCAGTTATGTGTCATTGGGTTTGTATGACTTCAGTTCTGTGTCATTGGGTTTGTATGACTTCAGTTATGTGTCATTGGGCTTGTATGACTTCAGTTCTGTGTCATTGGGTTTGTATGACTTCAGTTATGTGTCATTGGGTTTGTATGACTTCAGTTATGTGTCATTGGGTTTGTATGACTTCAGCTATGTGTCATTGGGTTTGTATGACTTCAGTTATGTGTCATTGGGTTTGTATGACTTCAGTTATGTGTCATTGGGTTTGTATGACTTCAGTTATGTGTCATTGGGTTTGTATGACTTCAGTTATGTGTCATTGGGTTTGTATGACTTCAGTTATGTGTCATTGGGTTTGTATGACTTCAGTTCTGTGTCATTGGGTTTGTATGACTTCAGTTATGTGTCATTGGGTTTGTATGACTTCAGTTATGTGTCATTGGGTTTGTATGACTTCAGTTATGTGTCATTGGGTTTGTATGACTTCAGTTATGTGTCATTGGGTTTGTATGACTTCAGTTATGTGTCATTGGGTTTGTATGACTTCAGTTATGTGTCATTGGGTTTGTATGACTTCAGTTATGTGTCATTGGGTTTGTATGACTTCAGTTATGTGTCATTGGGTTTGTATGACTTCAGTTCTGTGTCATTGGGTTTGTATGACTTCAGTTCTGTGTCATTGGGTTTGTATGACTTCAGTTATGTGTCATTGGGTTTGTATGACTTCAGTTCTATGTCATTGGGTTTGTATGACTTCAGTTCTATGTCATTGGGTTTGTATGACTTCAGTTATGTGTCATTGGGTTTGTATGACTTCAGTTCTATGTCATTGGGTTTGTATGACTTCAGTTATGTGTCATTGGGTTTGTATGACTTCAGTTCTGTGTCATTGGGTTTGTATGACTTCAGTTCTGTGTCATTGGGTTTGTATGACTTCAGTTCTGTGTCATTGGGTTTGTATGACTTCAGTTCCATGTCATTGGGTTTGTATGACTTCAGTTCTATGTCATTGGGTTTGTATGACTTCAGTTATGTGTCATTGGGTTTGTATGACTTCAGTTATGTGTCATTGGGTTTGTATGACTTCAGTTATGTGTCATTGGGTTTGTATGACTTCAGTTATGTGTCATTGGGTTTGTATGACTTCAGTTATGTGTCATTGGGTTTGTATGACTTCAGTTATGTGTCATTGGGTTTGTATGACTTCAGTTCTGTGTCATTGGGTTTGTATGACTTCAGTTATGTGTCATTGGGCTTGTATGACTTCAGTTCTGTGTCATTGGGTTTGTATGACTTCAGTTATGTGTCATTGGGTTTGTATGACTTCAGTTATGTGTCATTGGGTTTGTATGACTTCAGCTATGTGTCATTGGGTTTGTATGACTTCAGTTATGTGTCATTGGGTTTGTATGACTTCAGTTATGTGTCATTGGGTTTGTATGACTTCAGTTATGTGTCATTGGGTTTGTATGACTTCAGTTATGTGTCATTGGGTTTGTATGACTTCAGTTATGTGTCATTGGGTTTGTATGACTTCAGTTCTGTGTCATTGGGTTTGTATGACTTCAGTTATGTGTCATTGGGTTTGTATGACTTCAGTTATGTGTCATTGGGTTTGTATGACTTCAGTTATGTGTCATTGGGTTTGTATGACTTCAGTTATGTGTCATTGGGTTTGTATGACTTCAGTTATGTGTCATTGGGTTTGTATGACTTCAGTTATGTGTCATTGGGTTTGTATGACTTCAGTTATGTGTCATTGGGTTTGTATGACTTCAGTTATGTGTCATTGGGTTTGTATGACTTCAGTTCTGTGTCATTGGGTTTGTATGACTTCAGTTCTGTGTCATTGGGTTTGTATGACTTCAGTTATGTGTCATTGGGTTTGTATGACTTCAGTTCTATGTCATTGGGTTTGTATGACTTCAGTTCTATGTCATTGGGTTTGTATGACTTCAGTTATGTGTCATTGGGTTTGTATGACTTCAGTTCTATGTCATTGGGTTTGTATGACTTCAGTTATGTGTCATTGGGTTTGTATGACTTCAGTTCTGTGTCATTGGGTTTGTATGACTTCAGTTCTGTGTCATTGGGTTTGTATGACTTCAGTTCTGTGTCATTGGGTTTGTATGACTTCAGTTCCATGTCATTGGGTTTGTATGACTTCAGTTCTATGTCATTGGGTTTGTATGACTTCAGTTCTATGTCATTGGGTTTGTATGACTTCAGTTCTATGTCATTGGGTTTGTATGACTTCAGTTCTATGTCATTGGGTTTGTATGACTTCAGTTCTGTGTCATTGGGTTTGTATGACTTCAGTTCTGTGTCATTGGGTTTGTATGACTTCAGTTCTGTGTCATTGGGTTTGTATGACTTCAGTTCCATGTCATTGGGTTTGTATGACTTCAGTTCTATGTCATTGGGTTTGTATGACTTCAGTTCTATGTCATTGGGTTTGTATGACTTCAGTTCTGTGTCATTGGGTTTGTATGACTTCAGTTCTATGTCATTGGGTTTGTATGACTTCAGTTCTGTGTCATTGGGTTTGTATGACTTCAGTTCTGTGTCATTGGGTTTGTATGACTTCAGTTCTATGTCATTGGGTTTGTATGACTTCAGTTCTGTGTCATTGGGTTTGTATGACTTCAGTTCTGTGTCATTGGGTTTGTATGACTTCAGTTCTGTGTCATTGGGTTTGTATGACTTCAGTTCTGTGTCATTGGGTTTGTATGACTTCAGTTCTGTGTCATTGGGTTTGTATGACTTCAGTTCTGTGTCATTGGGTTTGCTGCTACCCGTATGACCTACGTTAGTGGTTGCTGCTACCTGTATGACCTATGAAGGGCCGGGGAAGGAGATGTGATGCGCTAATCTCTCACAATCTAACTACCAGTCTATGGCGGGTATACGCCCATGTCTTAAAATGTGTATATAATGTTGTGTATATAATGTTGTGTATATAATTTTGTGTATATAATGTTGTGTATATAATGTTGTGTATATAATGTTGTGTATGTAATGTTGTGTATGTAATGTTGTGTATAAAATGTTGTGTATATAATGTTGTGTATGTAACAAATGTGTATATAATGATGTGTATGTAACAAATGTGTATATAATGTTGTGTATGTAACAAATGTGTATATAATGTTGTGTATGTAACAAATGTGTATATAATGTTGTGTATGTAACAAATGTGTATATAATGTTGTGTATGTAACAAATGTGTATATAATGTTGTGTGTATGTAACAAATGTGTATATAATGTTGTGTTTATGTAACAAATGTGTATATAATGTTGTGTATGTAATGTTGTGTATGTAATGTTGTGTATATAATGTTGTGTATATAATGTTGTGTATGTAATGTTGTGTATATAATGTTGTGTATATAATGTTGTGTATGTAATGTTGTGTATATAATGTTGTGTATGTAATGTTGTGTATGTAATGTTGTGTATATAATGTTGTGTATATAATGTTGTGTATGTAATGTTGTGTATATAATGTTGTGTATGTAATGTTGTGTATATAATGTTGTGTATGTAATGTTGTGTATATAATGTTGTGTATGTAATGTTGTGTATGTAATGTTGTGTATATAATGTTGTGTATATAATGTTGTGTATGTAATGGTGTGTATATAATGTTGTGTATATCATGTTGTGTATGTAATGTTGTGTATATAATGTTGTGTATGTAATGTTGTGTATATAATGTTGTTTATGTAATGTTGTGTATGTAATGTTGTGTATGTAATGTTGTGTATGTAACAAATGTGTATGTAATGTTGTGTATATAATGTTGTGTATATAATGTTGTGTATATAATGTTGTGTATATAATGTTGTGTATATAATGTTGTGTATATAATGTTGTGTATATAATGTTGTGTATATAATGTTGTGTATATAATGTTGTGTATATAATGTTGTGTATGTAACAAATGTGTATATAATGTTGTGTATGTAACAAATGTGTATATAATGTTGTGTATGTAACAAATGTGTATATAATGTTGTGTATGTAACAAATGTGTATATAATGTTGTGTATGTAACAAATGTGTATATAATGTTGTGTTTATGTAACAAATGTGTATATAATGTTGTGTATATAATGTTGTGTATGTAATGTTGTGTATATAATGTTGTGTATATAATGTTGTGTATATAATGTTGTGTATGTAATGTTGTGTATATAATGTTGTGTATGTAATGTTGTGTATATAATGTTGTGTATGTAATGTTGTGTATATAATGTTGTGTATGTAATGTTGTGTATGTAATGTTGTGTATATAATGTTGTGTATATAATGTTGTGTATGTAATGTTGTGTATATAATGTTGTGTATATTATGTTGTGTATGTAATGTTGTGTATATAATGTTGTGTATATAATGTTGTGTATATAATGTTGTGTATATAATGTTGTGTATGTAATGTTGTGTATGTAATGTTGTGTATGTAATGTTGTGTATGTAATGTTGTGTATGTAATGTTGTGTATATAATGTTGTTTATGTAATGTTGTGTATGTAATGTTGTGTATGTAACAAATGTGTATGTAATGTTGTGTATATAATGTTGTGTATATAATGTTGTGTATATAATGTTGTGTATATAATGTTGTGTATATAATGTTGTGTATATAATGTTGTGTATGTAACAAATGTGTATATAATGTTGTGTATGTAACAAATGTGTATATAATGTTGTGTATATAATGTTGTGTATATAATGTTGTGTATATAATGTTGTGTATATAATGTTGTGTATATAATGTTGTGTATATAATGTTGTGTATGTAACTATGTTTAGGAAGATTGAGTGGGCAATGTCTTTATATAAGTTTTTGGAAATGTCTGTAAAGCGCGGTGAGCCCAGCCGTAGGCTGTGGTAGTGCGCTATATAAGTGTACAAATTAAATAACTAATTGAATAATCTCTATAAATATTTCATCATTTTAATATATATAAATCTTGTTTTAATTTTGCTCAGTATTAATCAGAAATAATAAAATAGCAACTTGCAAAATACGCTTAGCATCAAAATAAAACAGGTCTTAGATTGACAATGTATGGAGTGTTTAAATATTCGGGAAATTCTTAACCCAAAAGCTTTTGTTATTATCGAGCAAGAATTTTTTTTTAATAACGACCAGGTGCATGTAGCCAAAACCACAGTTTGATGCTATTTATAGAATGACTTACATCTAACTTTATCCAACCCCAGTTAACAATAAGGTTGGAGCATGTAATAAAAGTGTGTCATCTAAAAGATTTCACGAATATCTCTTCATATATAAAATCTCGCAATGTTTTTTTTTCATTACTTGTAAAAGTAAATTTTAATCTTTGGAAATGTCCATCCCTTTTTCCAAGTTGTTTCGCTCTGAAACCAGCGTTAAGAATTTAATTTTAAAAAACTCCTTTATGTTCAACTCTTCATATCTCCCATGTCGTGTGATCGGCTTTGTCTTCAGTCAAAGGTTTAATGAGAGTTTCCCCATCGACGCGATTCCCACCCACCGGTGACTTCCCGTCATGTGACGCCGAATTGCGCTCACTTCCCATGCGGAGCCACCCGTCGCCGTTTCTGTGGGAACTATTAGGACGCGTGTGTGCGCCGGGCCGCGCATTGCATGTACCCGGCACCACGGCAAGGTGCAGCACCGTGCAGCACTGCCTCACAGTGTCACACGGGAATTTTCCCCTCATCCACTCGTTGTTTACATTTTTTTAATAATTATTTTCTTTTTTTCTTTCCGAATTGAGGTGAGGGGTGGATAAAGGGTAAAGGCTTGAAAAAAAATTAAGCAGAGGATTTTATCGAATTAGACCTGTTCAATGTATAAATCATACGAAATATTTAGAGTTTATATTAACACTTTTTTCCTCTCCAAATTTATTGAGGCCTTTTAATAGAATTATTTTTTCGAAGTAGTTTGTGTGTGTTTGTTTATTTGCATGTGTGTGTGTGTGTGTTTATTTGTGTGTGTGTTTGTGCGTGTGTCTGTATGTGTGTCTGTCTGTATGTGTGTTTGTATGTGTGTGTGTCTGTGTGTGTCTGTGTGTGTATATGTGTGTGTGTGTCTGTGTGTATTTATATATGTGTGTGTCTGTGTCCCATGTTTCCTTTGAGCTGCGCGGCTGCGCAGATATCTGATCGGCGCCGCGCAGTAGTTTTCAATTAACACGCAGAAAATTTTGTAAAATATTGCACAAAAAATTGATTATGCGCAACTTTGCACACGAGTTTTTTAAAACTTTGAACACGAACAATGAACCTTAGAGTAAAGTTTGTCTGTGTGTGTGTCTGTGTCTGTGCTTGTGTCTGTGTGTGTGTCTCTGAGTGTGTGTCTGTGGCTTGTACGCTGAAAGGCAAAGATAGCCCTGGGTATCACAAAATGTAGCTACTACATTATTCTTGTTGTTTTTTTAAACTGAAAAGTCCACGAATAAAGAATCCTTTATTAATTTATAAAAAATACATTTTCCAAAAGTCTTCAAGAGTTGCCACAGCCTCTTTTCAACGGAACAAATAGTTGGTGTCATATGTTGTGGCTAAAGTAACTTCGTTACTTGATGAAGCAAACGTTCCTTCTGTCGTGACAGGCGGCACCAAAATTTGCACCGGTATGTGCAGACACGTGATCCGTTGCCCATGCAGCGTCCTGCTACTTGGTCATCCCTCCCTTCTAGTCTCGCACAGTACACCGACCCGTCGTCGTATCGGTGGGGCGCAATTTAACCGATTTTCAATTCGTTAGCTATAATGGCGCAGAGACCCCCATTGACCTCTTTGGTTTCACCTTTCTCCGACATTCAACCTTGACAGACGCCAGGTCCGTAATTGCTGTTCTTAGGTACGGTACACGCTCGAGCTCATGGGGAGACCACGTGGCCGACCAGCAGGTTTGAAAATTCATTTCCGGTAATAAGAAAGTAGCAAGGGATACAACTTTTCAAAATTGTGCTGAGGCTAAAAGAGTGGTTGGTTTAAGTGACGCATTGAACTTTGCACTTTTACAAGGAAAATCGTTCATATAAGGTTTATAACATTCTATTCTTGTTCTCCCTTCGGACCATGGTTACTTCGATCGTTAATAAAGCAGTGGTTTGTGGATTTGTTGGTTTTTTTTTACAAAATATGGACAGCTTACTAACAGGTAGGATACGCGTGGTTTTTATTTTCTTGGACATTTAATTATAATTGATTAAGTTTTTAAATTTATTGATTAATATTTAAGTTGATTTTTGAAGGGCATGGGGATGAAATGGGTCTAGGATTGCAGTGGGTTCTGCTTTGATTTGCTGCTGGTTTTCTTTTCCCGTTATCTGTGTGTTTGGTCTCCAGATGTTTGGTCTCAAGAGGTTTGGTCTCCAGATGTTGGTCTCAAGATGTTTGGTCTCCAGATGTTTGGTCTCCTGATGTTTGATCTCAATATGTTTGGTCTCAAGATGTCTGGTCTCAAAATGTTTGGTCTCAAGATGTTTGGTCTCAAGAGGTTTGGTCTCCAGATGTTTGGTCTCCAGATCTTTGGTCTCAAGATGTTTGGTCTCAAGATGTTTGGTCTCAAGATGTTTGGTCTCAAGATGTTTGGTCTCCAAAGGTTTGGTCTCCAAGTGTGAGTCCCCTTCGCCAGCATGAACGATCTATGACAAGGAGATCACGTTGTTTGAGACGACACAGTGGGACTATGGACAGCTTAAACCTCTGACTGGCCTCATTCCGCGCGATCCATCAAAGTTTAGCAATAAACGAATGAATACACAAGCTAACTAAAAACTATGATAATATTAAACAGATTTATGTCACAATGATTATGAAGCGCCTCGTCTACTGGGGCACAATATTATACGTGATATAACTTTCTGCAGTTAATTAAATTTTAAAATATTTATTTGTTAACGTTTGCGAGTTAAAATATAAGATTTATAAAAGAAATTGCATGTCTGTAACGTTAGTGCAGTCCATAGTGGTTATATCTGTAACTTTAGTGCAGCCCATGGTGGTTATATCTGTAACGTTAGTGCAGCCAATGGTGGTTATATCTGTAACGTTAGTGCAGCCCATGGTGGTTATATGTGTAACGTTAGTCAGCCCATGGTGGTTATATCTGTAACGTTAGTGCAGCCCATGGTGGTTATATGTGTAACGTTAGTCAGCCCATGGTGGTTATATCTGTAACGTTAGTGCATGCAGCCAATGGTGGTTATATCTGTAACGTTAGTGCAGCCCATGGTGGTTATATCTGTAACGTTAGTGCAGCCCATGGTGGTTATATCTGTAACGTTAGTGCAGCCCATGGTGGTTATATCGTCTCATTCTTCAAAATTGTTCAATACATTACATGCAGTCCTTATGTTCCAGAACCTTCGTTAATGATGGCATGTACTTCCTTAATGGTTCTAGCAACTTTCGAGAGAAGCTACAAGTGTAAGGCCGACCTCCTTCCCCGGGCCCAAGGAACGCCTGGCTCATCTTCCTCTTCCTTCTCACTCACAGGTTTAGACATCTCCACCAGATCCTCGTCAGTTAAAGAGAGACAAGTGCGTCTCCAGCAGCTCATCCACGACATCGAAGGTCAACTCCGTGTAACCTTCACGTCACAGCATGCGGGCTAGTCTGACTTGATAGACCCAGGTAACTTGACATGACTGAAAGATTACCTTTAAAATGTTAGGAAAACTTTAAGGGTGCGTGGACCATCACGTCGATGTCTATGTGCTGTCATTCTGCCCCAGAATACGTTTGATTGTAATTACAGTTGTAGCCAGTGGGGTAGCTAGTGGGGGTGGGGTGGGGGTGGGGGCCCTCCCCGGGCGGCACACATTTAGAGGGCGGCATTTGTGGGCATTTGAAAAGTGAAGCCATTTCCTACAACCGCCCTTTTCTTTTGAAGGGGGAAAACCAAGGTGAAACAAAAATATTCTTAATTTTGAGGCTTAATTGGCAGATTCGCGCAACATTTGTTTGATTACTTAGTGGATGTTATAACTCACGCAAAATCGTTTAAAAATTTAAAATCGTTAAAAAAAGGTATCGATTTGTTTGGAAAGTTAAGCGGAATACGTCACAGATGGTGCTTTGATAAGAAAACTGCACAGACAAAAAAATAATAATAACACATCACCGCTTGGCTGAATAATATGTGCTATTGATATCGCCACGACATTTTTGCGTGGAATTTCTACATGCGCAGAATGATACGCTAACAAGTACCTACATGGCATCGTGGTTCAAATATTGTGTTTAACTTGCAAGTAGTAGTTTATATTACAGTTTCAGTTTTCAGAAAATTATTGTAAAGTTACTTACTAAAAATTTAATTTATGTTGTTTTTATTACATGAAAGAAGCACACATTATTTGTGTTTTTCATTAAAATACGGTTATTCATTAAAAACTTTACGCACATCCAATTAAAGTAATGTGTAAATAATTTGATTTCGTATATTTTATTGAAAATTATTAAGATTTATGGCAAGAACATGAAAATATTCAAATTTCTCCGATAATAAACACCACAATAGTATGAAAATTTCGAAAAAAACATACTTTAAAATCTCAAGCGTCTTGAAAAAAATGACATCTGAAGAAGTAACTAGTAAAACGAGAACAGATGCTGGAATTTTATTCAGTTTGATGCAATCTTTTTTCTTTTCTAAGTTATCGCAATTTATGGGAACCCGTCTTTTTTTTTAAATTTATGCAAACCCATTTCATGGCACAAAGAGATGTGCTTATACAGAACGCCTTTATAGAGAGATGGAGATATCAACTGAACGCCGAGTTAGAAGGAGAAAAAATATGAGTGGGGAACATTCAGAAGACGTGGTTCTATCTTTAGAGCAAGAAGTACAAAGAGACATGTTTTTATCCATGGATGGAAGGAAATAAAAGAACGCGTTGATGAGTTGCATGTCCTTGCAAGAAAATATTAGTGTGTAATACTGTCACGAATGAACAATTTCCCCTTATAACTTGTGAGCTGCGCACGGTGGTGTGTTTGGTGGTCGTGTTAGTGTTATTGGTTAGTCGGTGCGAAAGCGTGCAAAAGGGAGTTGTTTGTTGTTGACGTTATGAGAATGTGTGTAGAAGGTTGGAGTGTTGGGTAGTGTATAGTGTGTTGTTAAAAAGGGGTTCGGCAATAAAAGTTTGCTTCCGTTAGCAGTGTTCAGTCATTTCTTGTGTAATAGGAGTTTATGAATCTTGGAGCAAGCGGTCTAGATATAAATTTTTAAGACGCTTGTCACAATACCATGTAATTAATGAAGAATTTGACAATCAAATAAATGTCTTTATTGACATTGATAAAGAACAGTTCAATATTGAAAGAAAAAGGATCCAGGTATTTATGGCTGTACACAGAGCCGGTCTTAACAATCGCGGGGCGCTATGCGGCTTAGTATGCTTAGTATACCCAGTTTGGGTAGTGATAAGGGGTAAAAGCAAAGAGAGCGGTGAGCTCGATAAATGGCATTTTTGACTGCTATATTTGTTTGTTTTTTTCTATTTTAATTTTTAAAAATAGACAACTAAACCTAACTGAGACACTAAAACTACAACCTTAATTACGTTCATGGATAAAAAAATTGCCCTTATTCCCTTTTTAAGTGTAAAAATACAACATTTCATTCCCGGAAGTACGCGCTCTGCCATAACAATGATTGGCAATGTAAATAGTAAATAGTTGAGCGCACCGTTCTCTTTGCTTTAGCCGTGATAAGGTATTAATAAGGATAATAAATGACAATTTAGATAGATGGAGCCTATGAAAGCGCGAAGCCAACTGCGACCGCATAGTTTGCAGGAACCTAAGACCGGTGTCACGAAATAAAGTCTCCCCAAAAATAAAGTCTCCCCCGGAGAGTCTATTTTAAAACAAAGTCGCCCCCCGGAGACTTTGTTTTAATATAAAGTCTCCGGGGGAAAATAAACCCTCCCCTTAATTATTTGAAATGATAAATAAATGTTTTATGAAAGTTTATAACACAAAATGTATTTTGTATTTGTTCTACATGCATTTGTGTAGGAATTTATTGTAAATTCAACAATCATAAGCATTGACAGAGGAGTAACGATTTGAGGGCTAAGGGGGTGCATGCCCGGAGAGACATATTTTTAGAGGTGGCTAATTGTCCTGAACTATTTAAAAAATAAAAGAAAATTTGAACTGGAAAACAAAGATAATCAAGTAACACGAAAACGTGACACCGATGTCTTGGAACAAGAACTCACTCTTAACATTTGTGAGTAGCACCAGGACTAAACAGAAATTTGCGATTTCGTTTTGTGGATTGTAATAATTCAAAAATATTATAACCGTCTTTTACCGGCAAGGTTTTCTAAATTTAACATAGAAAATTTAACTAATACAAGTAGCCATGGTTTGTAAATTTATAAGATTTTAAAGTTTACTTTTAAAACGTAGTAAAAGAGCTTGCAAATGGGATTAATTTGATTGTAGCCGTCTCGGAGCACACAATACAGTCCAAAACCTTTTTAAAATTAAAAAAAAACACAACAGGTCACACGTTAAAGCAATCAGTGTCGTAGCCAATGTTCCCTTTAAGCTGCGCGGCTGCGCGGCCGCGCTGATGTCTAACCAATGCCACGCAGCAGTTTAGAATTACCGCGCCACAAATTTGGTAAAATAGTGCACAGAAAATGGATGCTGTGCAACTTTGCACACGAGGTTTTCCACTTTGCACACGCAACAGTGAATTTTAGAGGGAACATTGGTCGTAGCTAGGGTTGGTGTCAGCCGATGGGTTAATTCGTTGTATTGCCCAGATCAAAGTCTTGTGGAGATCTGGTTTGAGGCGAGGTGCGTAGTTAGTTTGTGAATCATATTTAGGTGCCGCTGAATTAGTTAGGCATAGATAGAGTCAATGACCTTACGGAATGTTAGAATCCGCGAGACTGCGGGTAGCTCAGAGGTGGGCCTGTTTATTGATGAAATGCACCAGGAAAACACTTTTAGAAGATGAAGTTTAAAGTATAAGCAGAAAAGTTGATGGTGGTCATGATTGTTGGTGCAACCTTCTAAATGTTATGTACACACACGGAGCTGCATTAATTAATGTACACACACGGAGCTGCATTAATTAATGTACACACACGGAGCTGCATTAATTAATGTACACATCAATAAAATGTTATGTACACACACGGAGCTGCATTAATTAATGTACACATCAATAAAATGTAATGTACACACACGGAGCTGCATTAATTAATGTACACATCAATAAAATGTTATGTACACACACGGGGCTGCATTAATTAATGTACACACACGGAGCTGCATTAATTAATGTACACACACGGAGCTGCATTAATTAACGTACACATCAATAAAATGTTATGTACACACACGGAGCTGCATTAATTAATGTACACATCAATAAAATGTTATGTACACACACGGAGCTGCATTAATTAATGTACACACACGGAGCTGCATTAATTAATGTACACATCAATAAAATGTTATGTACACACACGGAGCTGCATTAATTAATGTACACATCAATAAAATGTTATGTACACACACGGAGCTGCATTAATTAATGTACACATCAATAAAATGTTATGTACACACACGGAGCTGCATTAATTAATGTACACACACGGAGCTGCACTAATTAATGTACACACCACACGGAGCTGCATTAATTAATGTACACACACGGAGCTGCATTAATTAACGTACACATCAATAAAATATAATGTACACACACGGAGCTGCATTAAGTTACGTACACATTAATAAAATGTTAATAAATTTAAATACATGTTTTTGTGTTGAAAAAATGTAATGGCTGTTTAAAATTCACATTCAATACCTTTTGTTAATAAATAAAATACTTATTTAATATTCTTGATATGAGAACATCTCTATTCGTGCACGATACTGTTATGAAAATAATTTTCAATAATTGCTCGTCATTTCTAAAAAATTTTTAAATATAATTTAATTTTAAAAAATCTCTTTCTGTGTGTACGTAAACTTTTGCCTGAATTAAAATAACTGAAACTGAAATCACGGGAATTACCTGCAAAACATTTGTAATATCTCTATAATTTAAAAGCATTGTTCTGTCTTTAATAATTTTTAGTTAAGGGGCCCTCCATAAATGACGTCACGCGATTTTGGCCGATGTTTTACCCCCCTTCCCCACTCGTCACACTTGGTCACAAAAAACTTAGACCCCCCTCCTATATTAAGTAACAAAGCTTTGAAACCCACAAAAAAAAATCCGTATTTTCTAATTCAAAACAAACATGTTTCAAATTTATTTTTTGACATTTAAATAAGTATTTAGTGTAAGTCTGCAATCTTCTTAATACCATAACTAAGGGTGTACCGGATTCATTTTTTTAAAATCCGGCTGCAGCCAGATTTGGACAGATTTAGGAAGTGAAATCTGGCGGAACAGAAGCCGGGTCGGATTTGTAAAAATGGCCGGATTCCGGATTTGCGGAGTCGAAGCCATTATATGTGTATAATATATATATATATATATATATATATATATATTATGGCTCCATGGCTATCCGGATTTGGCCAGATTTATGAAGTGGAATTCTGCCGAAGCCGGAGCCAGATTTTTTAAAAGGCCGGATTCCGGATTTGCCAGAGCCGAAATCCGGTACATCACTAATCGTAACTAGGGCTGTCAATCCGGTACATCTCTAATCATAACTATGGCTGTCAATCCGGTACATCCCTAATCATAACTAGGGCTGTCAATCCGGTACATCCCTAATCGTAACTAGGGCTGTCAATCCGGTACATCCCTAATCATAACTAGGGCTGTCAATCCGGTACATCCCTAATCATAACTAGGGCTGTCAATCCGGTACATCTCTAATCGTAACTAGGGCTGTCAATCCGGTACATCTCTAATCGTAACTAGGGCTGTCAATCCGGTACATCTCTAATCGTAACTAGGGCTGTCAATCCGGTACATCTCTAATCGTAACTAGGGCTGTCAATATTGTTGAAAAAAGCTACGCGGGTACTCGTCCAAAAAGCCGCATAATTTTCGCGTCATAACGGCTATAAAACGCAACGTAGCCACCACCCATGCACCTCATTTCACACAGTAGCTAACATCATACTTCCAAAAACATACTATTGTGCGCTACAAACTTTTATTCCTGCTGTAAATGCATTCGCCATACTCATAAACTGAAACTTAAGAAAACAGAACATTCAAACAAAATGTCAACAACAATAATGTAACGTTAAGACTGTCTGCAGTCACATGTCAAGGTTATCGTACTATATAGTCAGTGTACATCTGGACTCTTAGACTGTCTGCAGTCACATGTCAAGGGTATGGCACTATATAGTCAGTGTACAACTGGACTCTAAGACTGTCTGCAGACACATATGTCAGTGTACAACTGGACTCTAAGCTAAGACTGTTTGCAGACACATATGTCAGTGTACAACTGGACTCTAAGCTAAGACTGTCTGCAGACACATATCAAAGGTATGGCAAATTTGAGACCGCCCCTTCCCGGAAAAGTTCTAGCTACGCCACTGAGAGCGCACATGGTAATTCGTGAAGGATTCGTCTCTGGCGTATGTTGTTGAAAGGAGTAGTTTGTACGTTCCTTATTGTGCAATAAATATAGATAATATACGGCTTATTGTATGAAGTATTGCGGTGATAATTTTAGAGAGTTTGTTTTAGAAATATCTTTACTTCTATTCGCTATAGAGTTGCAACACCTTTATCTAATATTTAGTGCTAACTTTTCTTTTTACCTTACAATTCTATTACCTGTATTCATAGTTTAATTATATCTCTTCAAGTTCTATTTGACCATACAGCTGTATCACCTCATTTTATCATATAGATCTCTTACCTCCAACGTCACGTCACAACTACACCCAGAAATGTACAACTAACCAGAAACCGTGTGCACCAAATGAAAGTGTTACTGACTTTTACCATTAAGAACGCAATATTTCGGAACGTGACGGCATTAGGAGCGTACGTGTCACGTGGGCACCTCCTCCCACGTGACAACCCCCAATGATCTCGATGTTATCCCTGCCCCCATCATTATCAACGTCCCATAACGGAAGTCATGGATACCCGTGACGTACTTTACCACCAGCTTATCCCCCCCCCTCGTCCCCGGTGCTTGGGTGTGCGCATGTCGGCGTACGCATGTCCCCTCGGTCCTTAATTTTGCGGCGTTCCCCGTGACAATAATGCCCAGAACATAGCTCCGGGCAGCGTTTGCTTGGTTGACATCAAGGTCACGGATTTATCTGTCCATAGGCAGGGGAGGAAACTCGTAAATCGGGGACAGATATCAGGAGACAAGCAGCAGGCTGTCGGTTGTCCGGTTTCACGGACTTACACCTGTACGTGGACATCAGTCTGTTTACAAATGAGTTCAAACCGGGCCCACCTGAGCTCATGTCCAAACTGAACAGCTGTGTATGTGTACATAAGGTGTACACAAAAATAAATGGGTTAAACAGTTTAACATTGGTAGTGTCTATTCGCTCGTCTGGTTTGAGTAAGAAATCATGTTTCTAAAATATTAGAGCAACAAGTATGTCGAAATAGTTTCATTTCTTTTCCCCAATTTATTAATAATTTATATTTTTGTTACATACATACTTTTCCCTTGTATTATTATTATTTATTTAGACAAAAAAATAACAACAAAGAAAAGCATTCAAATTTGATTTTTTTAACGCAAATATCATTGAAAAGTGTCCACAATTCTTTATTTTAGAATTTAACAAATATTAAGATATAATTTTTTAATAAATAAATACTTCGTTTCTCGTGGATAGTTTAAGTACGTTCATAATTACAGAGTCGTGTGTCTTTAACCATTTTTTTTAAAAATTATAATTTTTTTTAAACATTGAAGTTAAAGCCTAGATTCTATATGTTCTTAAAGTTGAATTAAATGTTCGGTTAATTATGCGAGAAATTAAAGTATGGCAAAAATAATCATAAAGTTTCATGCTAGTGGTGGCGCTCTTCTGTGCACTCGAAATATTTCAACACTAGATACGACCCGCGATGTTGCATACGCCGCAAACTTGCTCATCATTGACAGTGCAAAGAACTTTTTTTTTGGTTGAGTTGAGAGTACGGACACAAACAGCAGCACGAAGTAATGAAAAAATATTGAGTAAACGTGGAGACATGCGATCAATCCCTTAAACATAAACTGTGATTGGCCGACCATAGCGAGGGTTAGTCATGTTTAGGGTTGTTAATTGCGTGTTGTTGTTGGTTTTTTTTTGGCAAACCGATTATCGATTATGTAACTCCAATTTTAAACCAATTATCGTTTTATAGCTGACTTCATAGAAATTAGGAGTGTACCGGATTTCGCCTGCGGCTCCGGCAAATCCGGAATCCGGCCATATTTACAAACCGGCTCTGACAGAAATTAGCTTCATAAATCCAGCCAAATCCGGCTTGCCGGGTTTGTGATAAAATATACATTAATTATAGCTCAGGCTCCGGCAAATCTGGAATCCGGCAATTTTTAAAAATCCGGCTTCGGCTCCGGCCGGATTTCACCTCATAAATCCGGCCGAATCAAATTCGATTATTTGTTTGGGAACTTTAAAACCGATTGTCGCTTTCAAATCCGATTATCGTTTAACAGCCTCAGTCATGTTGGAAAAAGGGTGAAAAGAACAGGCAGAAACAAACATTTTTAAAAATTTAACAAAAAAATTTGTTCCCGCTGTGGTTTAATCCCAGAACTTTCCGCGTGCAAGGCGGACGTGATAACCACTACACTACGAATCATATGTTATTCTGTAAAGGAAAACCGCAACTGAACGGCAAGTGAACGCAATAACTCCCCCCCCCACCATTTTTTCTTTTCATCCCACCACGCTTGCCAACTGTGATTTTTCGACCCCAGCGAGGGTCATTCGTCATGCTCATTTGCACATGGTCGTTTAAGAGAAATATATATAGATAGATATATACATGTTGCTCTTCAATTTTGGAAATATGATTTCTTAAATATACACTAACTTTAACATTAGTGCTGCATGGTTACGAAGGATTCAAGAAATAATAGATTAAGATTAAATTAGAAGAGCTTGGTACTAAAGTACTTACGTCATAAATTACGCATTTTGAGATAATCAAGTTTAATTACTTTTTTGTCTCTTTGATGATAGCTTTTTAATTTTTTACTCTGTTAAAAAATTGGACCTTGTTACATTGTATTAATTTCAACTTAATACAGTAGATTGGTCTAAACCAGATGTTAGAAGTTAGCTGTTTGGATTGAGGTTGACATAAATGTGACTGTGCTAGGTCCCTTACTCTTTTTAATTTATAT
Source organism: Ampullaceana balthica (assembly GCA_944989445.1). Taxonomy (NCBI): domain Eukaryota; kingdom Metazoa; phylum Mollusca; class Gastropoda; family Lymnaeidae; genus Ampullaceana; species Ampullaceana balthica. The sequence goes on along the minus strand of CALYLW010000143.1, from coordinate 375,066 downwards.
AAATGATTTACCCAACAACATCTCAACAGGTACAAAAGTTAGGTTATTTGCTGATGATTGTATAATCTATAGAACAATTAAATCAGAACAAGATAGCAAAAGTTTACAAAAAGACTTAGATGAATTGATAAAATGGGAAACTAACTGGAGTATGTCTTTCCACCCAGAAAAGTGTCAACTGTTAAGAGTAACAAAGAAAAAGAAACAAATAAATTCAAAATATTACATTCATGGAAAAGAACTGACCCAAACTAAAGATGCAAAATACTTAGGAGTCTTAATAAATGAGAAACTATCATGGAATCCCCATATCAATGAAGTTATTAAAAAATCAAACAAAACCTTAGGCTTTATAAAAAGGAACTTTAACAAATGTAATAGAGATATAAAACTAAAATGCTACCTCACTTTGGTGAGACCTGTACTAGAATATGCATCTTCTGTATGGGACCCATCCACCAAAGAAAACATTGATAAACTAGAACAAATTCAAAAAAGAGCTGCCAGATTCATTACTGGAGAATATTCGAAACTGACAAGAGTAACACCATTAGTTAAATCATTAAACCTTGAAACACTAGAGGATAGAAGAACCAAGAGCAAAGTAGTAATCATACATAAAGCAATTAATTCTAATTTAGAAATACAACACAAAGATAACTTAATACAACCCTCAGATAGACATAAGGATAAAAACACCTTTCTTATTCCGTATGCAAGAACAAACACATACAAGTTTTCCTTCTTCCCGTCCGGAATTCGGGCGTGGAATGGGTTGCCTGAAGAATCCAGGAAAACCAACACTTTATCAACATTTAAATCTCTAATAAAAATGCAGGACTAAACACAAACCATAGATAAGCGTAGGACGCAATAATCTTCTGTATAGAAGGAGCGTCTGTAAACAGATAAGATAAGATAAGACTTAAGTACTTTTAGCACTAGGGTCTTTTCAATTCGTCTTTTAATATTATTATTTTTAGCACTAGAGTCTTTTCAATTCGTCTTTTAACATTATTATTTTTAGCACTAGAGTCTTTTCAATTCGTCTTTTAATATTATTATTTTTAGCACTAGAGTCTTTTCAATTCGTCTTTTAATATTATTATTTTTAGCACCAGAGTCTTTTCAATTCGTCTTTTAATATATTATTTTTAGCACTAGAGTCTTTTCAATTCAACTTTTAATATTATTATTTTTAGCACTAGGGTCTTTTCAATTCGTCTTTTAATATTATTTTTTTTTATTATGTTTTTTTTTAATTTTTAGATGTGATAAATGACTCATTTATTTTCTAACCTAAAACATTCTTTAAAAAAAAATGGAAGTTTGAATTTCACCACATTTTTAAAGTCTTTGCTCAACAATTCAAAAGTGTGTCAGAGACTTGATCAATACCATTTACGGGGTTAAATAAGACTGGACTAGTAAGAACATTCCACGGGTGTTAGAGAAATTTGTCTATGATTGGTTTGGGGTTCACTCTGTGTGCTAAAAAAAGACAATATACTTCACTTGTTAAAACTATTGTTTAATCGAAAACTATATGGGATTCATTTGTGGCAATGTGACCCAGATATTGGGGCAATGTGACCCATATATTAGGGCAATGTGACCCAGATATTGGGGCAATCTGACCCAGATATTAGGGCAATGTGACCCAGATATTAGGGCAATGTGACCCAGATATTGGGGCAATGTGACCCAGATATTAGGGCAATGTGTCCCAGATGTTAGGGCAATGTGACCCAGATATTAAGGCAATGTGTCCCAGATGTTAGGGCAATGTGACCCAGATATTGGGGCAATGTGACCCAGATATTAAAGCAATGTGTCCCAGATGTTAGGGCAATGTGTCCCAGATATTAGGGCAATGTGACCCATATATTAGGGCAATGTGACCCAGATAGTAGGGCAATGTGACCCAGATATTAGGACAATGTGACCCAGATATTAGGGCAATGTGACCCAGATATTAGGGCAATGTGACCTAGATATTAGGGCAATGTGACCCAGATATTAGGGCAATGTGACCCAGATATTAGGGCAATGTAAACAAGACTAATAAACATGGACACTTAATCACCCTCCTCCTTGTCCCAGACTGGCCCTTTGCTGACGAATAATTTATAGGACAAAGGCAGAAAGGTGTTGTCAGACATGAGTGGTTCCAGGTCAGATACAGTGTCAGCCGAATTTGCATAGATTCAGTGAAGACATTTTTCAGTTTTGTCTGTCAGAGTAAACTACTGTGAATAACATGTATGACGTATGCCAACGAAGGAATTTTATGTAGATATCCTCTGTTGTTGGGAGGCGGGCATGAGGTGAGTTATTTATTAGTTTCGTATGTAAAAAGACCCAAGAAAAACACAAGAGAAAGAAGTGGGGGTCGGGGGTCAACAACCTGGTACATTCTAGGTGCAATTACCCGAGGAGGAAACTGGAATGTAAAGGGGGAAGGGGGAGAGACTCTTCGTGACAGAAAGAGAAGTCGGAGAGACGAGTGTGAGCTAATAGGTCACTGCCTGGTGTGCCTACGACTGTAGACTGGTTTTCTAGTTATAAGTTACGAACCGTGTCCGTCTTGTCACTGAAATGTAACTAATACAGAATGCTCATGTCCTCACGACATGCCTTCAC